>PYAF01000652.1:23384-45702 GCA_007407185.1 Glycine tomentella | reverse complement strand
GGGTGATCACCATCTCTACCCCTTTTACTGTGGATTTGAAGTACCCTTGCATAGAACCTTTTCCACAAGTGTAAAAGACCCTAACAAGATCAGGGTAATAAGTACCCTTCATCTCCATGAATTTTTTCAGACCCTGGGTTTCTAATAAGGCAGGAAAAATGAATCCTTCATTGATGAACCACTCTAGGTTTATGTATTTAGGTGAGCATGCCATATAAGATTGAAGATCTCTCAAGATCTCTCTCACTTTTTTCTTTAATGATATTTTAAAGAGAGAAAAAAATTATTCTTTTTCGAATAATGTGCATGATTTTTCTACAAGAATTCACTCTCTATGTTTCTTTTATTAGGAGAAATAATGAAAATAAGAGAACTCAAGATCTTTAGTCAAGATCTAATATTAAAGATACTCTAAGTGTGTGAATAGTTGAGGGCATTTGAGTCATTGAAAAAAAAATCTTAACCAAAGAAATTTTCTTCCTCATAATTTATCATAAAACATCGAATGGTGAAAACTGGAAAGAATAAAAAAGAAAAGAAAAACAACAATTATTCAATTTTGGATAGAAAAGCATGTGCACCAATCCCTGCACTCATTTCTTTTTCCCCATATTTTAAATATTGAAGAATGATTCCAAATAGAGGATGAGAAGATCCATCTTCTTCCAACAAAGTTTAGCCTTATTGTCCATCACCTATATTTAATACATTATATTGTTTTATTTCACATACATCTATAAAACAATTTTTCTTCGAATAATAATAAATAAAATAAATAATATTATCAAATAAATTTTTATCAATAATTTTATGCATCGTTGAGGTACACCTATAAATGAATAACGATATATTATATAATATAATGATATGTGATATAAGATGCGTCTAAATACATTTAAATACATACATTAATATTTTTAAGCAAAAAATACTTTTATTTAAAAAGATAAAACTTAAATACTTTTCCCTTAAATGTTTTTATATTACTATTTAATTAAAATTAAATCTTTCACATCAAAATAAATGCTACTAGTTCTATTTTTTTTACATTTGTCACATTAGAAACCTGATTTATTAACTGTAGATGGTGTTCTAAATACGCTATAATTCTAATTAGAGAAGTAATATAAACTATTGTAAAAATCTGCGATATCTAGGGTTTATCTTTTAAAAAATAAATATTCATAATTTATACATTAATAAACACAAACATTATGCACATTATAGTACTTTTTTTCCCCTTTAAAAAGAATACGTTTTTTTGGGGAAAAAAAATAGCCATTAGAATACTTCAGATTTTGAATTTTGGCATAATTCTACTTGGTCTTATATGATCTTATTACTATTATCACTATTATTTTTACAAATTACTATTATCACTATAATTATTAATTATAATTATAACATTAAATAATATTTTTGTTAATTAGTTAAAATATATTTTTTATCCCTAATAAAATTCAAATTTTGTGTTTATTTTTTAATACATTTTTCATTACTTTGGATTCTTAATAAAATAATAAATTTATTTTTGGTTATTAGTACTTTTTTTAGTATTTGATAAATTATCCGATTTTATATTTATTTTTTTGATAATTTTCTTTATTTGTGATTAATTTTTTAAAAGGAACAAATAATAAATGAAATTTTTATAAAAAATTGAACATAAAATTCAATAATTTAGGATAGATAAAAAAAGTGTCAATAATTAAAAATAATTTTTTTATTTAATCAAAGAAAAAATAATTTTTTATTAAATTATAAAATTTAAATATTTATTAAGGATGAGCTAACATATTTTATCCTTAGTAGTCCTTATTAGTTTAATATATCTAAAGACTTTAAAGCTTCGCTCTTCTATTCTGTACCCTCTCGACTTTTTCTTCCCAAATCCTGAGTTTTTTTTTTTTTTTTTTTTTTTTTTTTTTTTTTTTTTTTTTTTTTTTTTTTTTTTTTTTTTTTTTTTTTTTTTTTTTTTTTTTTTTTTTTTTTTTTTTTTTTTGCCTTTTTGTTTTGAGGCTCCCTCGTTTCGCTTTCTCACAGTTCCCTTTTTTTCTGTTTTTTTTTTTCTCATTCCTTCTGTGTCTCTCTCTCTCTTTCTCTCTCTCTGCTACTCCCAATGCTTTTTTGCAATTGCTACTGTTGAGTTTCAAAAACATTCACCAAACTCATTCATTCTCTCATTACCCATCAATATTTATTCTGACAGCATGTCTCAGACTAACTGGGAAGCTGATAAGATGTAAGTGTTTGCTCTTTTTTTCCATTTTTTTCTTCAATTTTTAATAGCAGGTTTGTGAGTTTTGAAAAATGGTTTTTTTTTTTTTTTATTTTCATTCTAAAAAATTTAGCCTTTTTTTTTTTTATTGATTTGGGTTCTGGGTCTTTTTCTTACTTTTTGTCTCTTTTGGGGTTGATTTGTTTATTTCCCTTGGTTTGGTTGTGTTTTGGTGAATGTGTGAGAATGTTCTGATGGGTGTGTTAGGGTTTATTAGCCTCTGCAAGTGTAAGGGGTATCTTTAGATTGAATGAAATTGAACTCGTTGGTTCCTGCATTTGGGTGTTGCTATTTTGACGTGGGTTTTTGGTCATCTGTTCTGTGTGTGATGTACTTGATGTAAAGATTCAAACTTTGGTTTTCATATGTGCTTGCTTGCTCTGTGAGATTTTCAGGTTAGATGTTTACATCCATGATTACTTAGTGAAGAGGGATTTGAAGGCTTCAGCTCAGGCTTTTCAAGCTGAAGGGAAAGTCTCCTCGGACCCTGTTGGTGAGTTACCTAGAAACAAAGTAGTTATGTTGGATTTAATATTTCTGTTTTTTTTTCCTTTCCATTTTATGGTTTTGGCTGCTTTTGTTGATGATAATGTGGGGTTGCAGCTATTGATGCCCCTGGAGGATTTCTGTTTGAGTGGTGGTCTGTTTTCTGGGACATATTTATTGCCAGGACTAATGAGAAGCACTCAGAGGTTGCTGCATCTTATATCGAGGTTGGTTGATTAACTTTGGCTGTATTTGTTCATGTATTCAATAAGGAAGTTTGTATGTAGCATATTTAACTATTGAGGCTGGTTCATACATAGCATATTTCTTCTTGTACGGTAAATCTGAGTTGGACAGTTGTGCTAGAAGTTCAGTGAAGAAAAAGTTGTGTCAGGATGAACTAGCAGTTGATTAACTTCAAAATTGTGGTATTTGTGGTATTTGTTCATGTATTCAATGAGGAAGTATATACATTCAATTAGCTATAACTTCAAAATTGTGCCTCCTAACTTCTGGAAAGTTGGGATCTTTTCTTTAGATTCATCTTTGATTAAATAAAATTGCAGGGAGATCTTTATTTTTATATTTAGGGTGCTGACTAGGTGGCTGGCTGTATCATTTCAAATAAGTCTCTAGTCATAATGGGCATCATGACCCATTATAAATTCATGTTCCTCACTTGGTTAATTTACTTCTCCAATTTGTAATGACAGCTTACATTTCCTTTTCATCTAGTGACCTTTTTCTTTTAATCTGTATCATGATGAATTTATATCTCTTTTTTTTCTTGAGAGGCCTTGCATCATAGTTGTGGTTCTTATCAGGCAATCTGATCCATCTATCCAGGTCTGCTTTGCTTGCTTTGTTAAATTGAAGAAATTATTATTATTATTATTATTATTATTATTATTATTATTATTATTATTATAATATAAAACATACTAATGTTATTATTTTGGCCTAGGCATGAATATGAAATTTCAATATTTGGACAATTAGCGTAGTCACAGCAGTCAATCATGTGCTATAGCGGTGTTGCAGAGCATTGTGGCTTTGGCTGCTTAGTGGGATCCCCGTCACATGACTCACACCACAGTTTGCTATCACGCCTGGAGTGGTGAGTCGCGGCCGCTATTGTGGCCATCACAACTGCCACTGACTCAGACAAAACCCCTTTTTAGTTCCCCTTGAATGACGATGTTTGGTGCTGTTGAAGGGGGTAATCTTTGGATTTCGCCATCTTTATTTCATCTGACCCTATTTTCCCATTCTCACTCCTTTCAAAGGCTAAACGATGCCAGTCTCTTCTCTCTGTGACAAAACTATCTGACCTACTGCTCCCTGCTGCGTGTGTGGCTAACCCATGGCACTCCAATGGAGTTTCTGACCAAACCATAACACTCCGGTGGAGTTTCCGGCCAACCCATAGCACTGCAGTGGGGTTTCTGTCCAATCCACACTCTGGAACATTGTTGTCTGGTGTCTCTCTATTCACATCCTTCGGGGTGTGTTCTGTTCATGTCAAAGGGGTTCTATCATCTATGTTTTGTTTTATATTTCTTTCTGTGTTGTGTTTAGATAGGTAACCTAGCATACTTTTTTCTTTGTTTTTCTTTTATATATAACTTGACTTTTGTTATTAAGTTCTATGTTTGCCGTAAAATTATGACTTTTAATTATGATTAGGAATATGCCTTTTTTTATGGGAATTTATTTATTTTTCAGCATTTATACATATGAAAAATAAATTATTTAGTTTATATCTGGAAATTTCTTAATAGCGGTCATCCCACTATCACGCTATTGTGGTTTTGGGGTCAGCTGCTATCTGGAATTGATAACTATGAGCTTAGCAAGATATAGCTATTTATCTGATTATTCAATATATAAGCTGCCCTTGTAAAATTGTTGGCATGCTGGGCTGTACAGTTTTACAAAGGAATTGCCTAGGGGAAAAAAACTGAGGTACTGGTTGAAGATTATGGTTTGTGAAACTCTCTTTGCAGACCCAGTTAATTAAGGCGAGAGAGCCACAACCTCAGCAGTCGCAACATCAACAGCAGCAGCAGCAGCCACAACCTCAGCAGTCGCAACATCAACAACAGCAGCAGCAGCAACAACAACACATGCAGATGCAACAAATCCTTTTACAGAGGGCTCAGCAGCAACAACAACCGCAGCAGCAGCAGCAACAACCACAACAGCAGCAGCAGCAGCAACCGCAGCCGCAACATCAGCAGCAGCCACCACAGCAACAACAGGGTAGGGATAGGGCTCATCTCTTAAATGGTGGTACGAATGAGTTAGTTGGAAACCCTAGCACGGCAAATGCACTAGCAACAAAGATGTATGAGGAAAGGTTAAAATTGCCCCTTCAAAGGGACTCTTTGGAAGATACAGCAATGAAGGTTGGGAGATATTCTGGTTGCCTAATTATAAAGATGAACTATTTTTTTTTTTTTTTTTTTTTTTTAATAAATATTCATAACTATCTTATGGTATTTTTACAGCAAAGATTTGGAGACCAACTCTTAGACCCAAATCATGCCTCAATATTGAAGTCATCTGCAGCTACTGGCCAGCCTTCAGGGTATTCTTTAGAACTTAGCTTTTATCACTTTTTGTTGAAGTCTTTAAATTGGTACAATTTACAATATATGCTTGAAAAATAAGGTAGTTTTGCTTTTGGCTGTGGCTGAGTAAAAGCTTTCTATAAACAAAAGAAAGAAAAACAGAAAATGAGGAAGTTGATAATATTCCCCCACTGAAAAACAGTTACAACTCTAGTATATATGCTAGAGCTAGGACAACTGTACACAGCTGTTATTACAACTGTCAACCAGTTGAGTTAACTATAAAGGCTAACTATGCTAGACTGACATAAAAGAAAGGAGTAATTCTACTCTACTACTCTAATACCCCTGGCAAGCTCATGAGGGGTTGACAAAATCTTTGTTTACCACTCTGAGCTTGTCCCTAAACAGAGTAAAATTAGATGGGGTAAGAGATTTAGTGAATTTCTGCATATTGATCAATAGTAGGAACATGAACCACTTGAATTCTCTTCTCCAGAACTTTTTCTCTGACAAAAAACAAGTCCAGCTCCATGTGCTTGGTTCTGGAATGCATAACTGGGTTGTGAGCTAAGGCAACTGTGCTCATGTTGTCACAAAAAAACGCGGGTGTGGTGTGTTTGACCTGTAATTCAGAAAGCAAAGTCTGAATCCAGGTCACTTCAGCAGTAGCAAGAGCCAAGCTTCTATACTCTGCTTCTGTACTAGATTGAGCCACAACTTTCTGCTTCTTAGACCACCAGGACACAAGATTAAGTCCTAGAAAAATAGCAGCCCCTGAAGTTGATCTGCTATCATCAGGATCTGAAGCCCAGTCAGCATCACAGTAGGCTTGGACACAGACATTTGGGGAGTTTGAAGGCTGAAGTCTGAGACCAAGGTTGAGAGTGCCATTCAAGTATCTGAGAATTCTCTTAACCGCGATCCAGTGCTGTTCAGAAGGATCTGACATAAATTGGTAGACCTTGTTAACAGAAAAGCTGATTTCAGGTCTTGTTATGGTGGCATACTGCAATGCTCCAACCACTGAACGATATAGAGTAGGATCTGAGAATCTCTCTGAACCAGACTTGGACAGTTTGCATCCTCCAACCATAGGAGAAGAAATAGGATTTGCTTCATCCATCTTTGTTTTAGCAAGAAGATCTCTAAATGTGTAGTTTATATTGAACCCCTGCCCATTATCAGTAGTAATCTGATCAGGCACCTCAAAAGGTGTAAGTTGCTGTACGTTCTGAGAAACATTAGTAACATGATGTGAGGCACCCGAATCTGGATACCTAGAATTTGAAGGTGCTGAACCAGCAGTAGCAATGTGGGCTTGGGGGGGGAATAGGTGCTGGTACATATGGCTGAACATAAGGTTGCATTTGTGGTTAAAAGTATGGAAAGGGAGCCATAACAGGCATATATTTCTGAGCAGAGGAAACTTGTGTTGGGACTTGTTGTGTTGAAACTTGCTGTGCTGGAATTTGTTGTGTTGAAGTGGTAGTGGACTGCGTTTATGTTTAGCATAGACCATTGGCTGTGTGGGAACATAATTTTCATCATAGTGATAGTAGCAATGTGAAGTTTCATGACCATATTTATGACAAACTTTGCTTTGGATATTGGCAAACCTACCACGGGCATGGCCACGGCCATCCCTCCTACCAAAATTGTTGTTGCAATCTCATATTCAACCCAATTGAAAAACGGTTACAACTCTAGTATATATGCTAGAGCTAGGACAGCTGTACACAGCTGTTATTACAACTGTCAACTAACCCAAGGTTAGTTGAGTTATCTATAATAGACTGAAATAAAAGAAAGGAGTAATTCTACTCTACTATAATACTGAGCTAATTTAAGTTTGATCTGAAATTACATGAATTGAAGCTTACTTCATCAATGTGAGACAAAAAGGGGATCTTGTATGGTAAACAATGTATCAACCTGATTGTCTTCTCCAGAGGGTAGGGTAGGGGCAGGAGCTGTAGTAGTTCATTTGGAATGGGTCTACTCCTTCCATGACTGATACAGACAAGCTGATACCAAGGGATGAAAATCAGAATAAGAGGGAATGGCAAGTATATCAGAGGAGGAATAAAAAAAAAATAGTTAGTGGTTGTTAGGCGGTTAGTTATGAGAAGCAGTTAGTGAGTGTTGTGACTGAGATGATAGCATCTGGGATTATAAGGCCCAGTAACAGCCCTTTTTCTAGCCCAGTTTTGTTGGTGAAAAAGAAGGATGGAAGCTGGAGATTTTGCAATGATTACAGAGCCTTGAACAAGCTGACTATTCCAGATAAGTTTCCTATACTTGTTAGATCAGGATATCACCAGATTAGGATGCATGAGGATGATATTCCTAAAACAGCTTTTAGAACTCATCAAGGACATTATGAATATATAGTAATGCCCTTTGGTTTAATAAATGCTCCAGCTACTTTTCAATGTGCTATGAATGCTGTTCTAAAACCTTTTTTGAGAAAATTTGTGTTGGTTTTTTTTTTATGATATTCTCATTTATAGTACAAATTGGGAATCACATTTAGATCATGTGCATAAAGTTTTGAAATTGCTGAGATTAAATTGTTTTTATATTCAGAAAAAAAATGAAGCTTTGGAAAAATGAGAATGGAATATTTGGGTCATGTGGTTTCAAAAATGGACCAAAAAAAGGTAGAAGCTGTGATCAACTGGCCAATACCCAAATCTGTCAAAGCTGTGAGAGGTTTTTTGGGACTCGCTGGCTATTATAGGAGATTTGTGAAAGATTATGGGAAGATTGTCAAACCTTTAACAAAAGTTCTTAAAAAAGGAGGCTATCAGTGGGAGGAAAGTACTCAGAAGGCTTTCAAGGAATTAATCAAAGCTGTCACTACTGCTCCAGTGTTGACATTACCTGATTTTTCAAAACAATTTTTCATTGAATGTGATGCTTCAGGAAAAGGATTGGGAGCTGTTCTATTTCAAGAAAAATGCCCTATTGCTTACTTTAGCAAGGCATTAGGAGAAACTTCGTTAGCCAAATCTGTTTATGAGAAGGAACTTATGGCTTTGGTTTTAGCAATTCAACATTGGAGGCCATATTTGTTAGGAAGGAGATTTATAGTATATTCAGATCAGAAGAGCCTTCGTTTTCTCTTAGAAGAGAGGATTACTACACAAAATCAGCAAAATTGGTTGGCAAAATTATTGGGTTATGATTTTGAAATCAGATATAAAGTGGGGGCTGCAAATAGAGTAGCTGATGCACTTTCTAGGAGAGAGGAAGGAGTGGAGATAAGTGCCATTTCAATAATATATTGGCCTAAAGCTGCAGAAATTGACAAAGAAGTTTTACAAGACCCTACTTTGGCAAAAACACATTCTGATTTAGAAAAGGATCCTAATACTCATACACATTACACACTTGAGAATTAAATCCAGATTAGTGATAGCAGCTAAATCAGAATGGATTCCCAGATTGTTGGCTGAGTTTCATTCTTCTGTAATGGGAGGTCATGCTGGTGTATATCGGACTTATAGAAGAATTGCACAGTTTGTGTTTTGGATGAGAATGAAGGCTAATATAACTCAATTTGTAGCAGAATGTCAGGTATGTCAGAGAAATAAATATCAAACTTCATCACCTGAGGGCCTTTTACAACCCCTGCCTATCCCAAATTCGATTTGGGAAGAAATCAGCATGGATTTTATTACTGGACTTCCAAAGTTTCAAAGATATGATTGTATTTTAGTAGTGGTTGACAGATTGAGTAAATATGCTCATTTCATAATGTTAAAACACCCTTTTACAGCTAGAAACATAGCTGCAGTGTTTGTAAAAGAGATTGTTAGATTACATGGTCTCCAGCATCAATAGTTAGTGATAGAGACCCTATCTTTATGAGCAATTTTTGGAAAGAAATTTTTAAATTACAGGGGACCACTTTGAAATTCAGTACAGCATATCATCCTGAATCTGATGGCCAAACAGAAGTTCTTAACAGAACATTAGAGGTGTATTTAAGGTGTTTTTGTTTAGAGCAGCCTAGAGAGTGGGGAGAATATTTAACATGGGCCGAAAATTGGTACAACACAAGTTATCATTCAGCTGCGAAATGTACTCCTTTTGAGATAGTTTATGGCAGACCTCCTCCTTCAATTTCAAGGTTCATACCAGGAGAGACATTGATAGAAGTGGTTGCTCAAGATTTAATAAACAGGGATGAAGCATTAAAACAGTTAAAGTATCATTTGCAGAGGGCTCAAGAGGTGATGAAAAAAAGGCAAATATTCATAGGAGAAATCACACAATGAAGGAAGGAGATTATGTGTATCTCAAGATTAGACCTCATCGTAAACAGTCTGTGATCAGAAATCTGAGTACTAAATTGGCTGCTAGGTATTATGGTCCTTACCTCATTTTGAAACAAATTGGGGCAGTAGCTTTTAAATTACAACTACCTCCACAGGCCAGAATTCATCTGGTTTTCCATGCTTCTCAGTCAAAGTTGGCCAAGGGAGAGCATAGGGTGGAAGCTAGTTTACCTGAAGATTTGAACATTGATTTACCAGTTTATTATCCAGCAATTGTGTTAGGAGATAGATATGTAAAACAAGGAAATGAAGAATTGCATCAGGTGCTAATCCAATGGCAGGGACAAACTAAGGAAGAGGCAAATTGGGAAGAAAATGAGATGATTCAGAGTCAATTTCCTGATTTTAAACTTGAGGAGAAGTTTGATTTTAGGGAGGGTGGTATTGATACAGACCAGCTGATACCAAGGGATGAAAATCAGAATAAGAGGGAAAGACAAGTATATCAGAGGAGGAATAAAAAGAAATAGTTAGTGGTTGTTAGGCGGTTAGTTATGAGAAGCAGTTAGTGAGTGTTTTTAGTAAGTGGGTGTTATTGTATAGTTTTATAAATATAGGTGCAGGTGGTATTAGTGGGTGTGTGGAAAAACAATTATTTCATTTTGAATCATTGTAAGAGACAGTGGTCTCTGGGAGAATAGGAATTTGTCATTCCTGATTCTTGATATAGATTGTATCTCTTTTTTTGATAATAATAAAAGTTCAGAGTATTATTCAGAAAATCTCTGTGACTGTTTGGGATCCAAGATTTACCCTTCTTGGTGTCTATCAATGACATTGAAGAATTAATAGTTGTTTGCTTCTGTATTTTTAGTTATTTAAGTTTTTGAAATATCTATTTGGCATTCCACTAATTATATTAGCATCTGGTATTCTTTAATCTTTATGGCTATGGATATTGACTTTGTTAGCACTAAATTTCTTGATTTCAGGCAAGTTTTGCATGGTGCTGCTGGTGCAATGTCTCCACAAGTTCAAGTTCGTAGTCAGCAATTACCAGGATCTACTCCGGTATGCTTGTGTTCTTAATTTAAACTCATTACCTCTGACTGTATTTCTTATGAGCTGTTTGTCCTTGACTTGGCTAATCAGGATATAAAGAGTGAGATCAATCCTGTTATAAATCCCAGAGCTGCAGGTCCTGAAGGATCATTGATAGCAATGCCTGGTATTCTTTCAAGATGTCCTTACTCTAACGTAACTGGTTTGTTTTATTACTTTGGAAGCTGGTTTGCAAGCATTTGTTGGGGGGTTTGTTTTCCATCTAGTTGGTTCATTACAATTTATTCATCACCCTGTTGGATGAGGATATTTTGGGAATTTATGTTAAAACTATTATGATGTTTTATCATTACTCTTGCACACAGATTGAGTGAACAGGTGGTTTTTTGTGTCAGGTTCGAATCAAGGTAGCAATAATTTGACTCTGAAAGGGTGGCCGCTTACAGTGAGTATTCTTTTTATTTTAATGTTTATTTTGAATTAAATGTTACTGATAGTGGACAAAATTGTGTGTTCCTAAACTTGAGAGCTTGTTCTGATGTTGTACACTTGTACATGGGAATTGAACCTACGATCTTTTACCCTAATCATATCCCATTCGTATTGCTTTAGCCATTATCAAGTGGGAGAAGTAGACTTCCTTGAAAACCCTGGAAAACGACCCTCATCTTATAGAAATAGTGGTCTCTTATCTGAAGTCTCTAGCAATCACCCTGCTTACTTTGTGATTCCAACATCATTTAATGATAAACTAATTAATTGAGTTATTATGCTTCTCTATTTAGCTTTTTTCTATTCCTTATTAGGGCTTGGAGCAACTACGTTCTGGTCTACTCCAGCAACAAAAACCTCCTTTCATACAGTCTCCTCAGCCATTTCATCCACTTCCAATGTTGACACCGCAGCATCAGCAACAACTAATGCTAGCACAACAAAATTTGGCATCTCCATCTGCTAGTGATGATAATAGAAGACTCAGAATGCTGCTGAATAACAGGAATATGGGTGTAACTAAGGATGGTCTTTCAAACCCTGTTGGTGATATAGTATCAAATGTTGGATCACCTCTTCAAGCAGGTGGCCCTGCTTTTCCGCGTAGTGATACAGATATGCTAATTAAGGTGCTTGTTCTCTTGTAATTTATCTTTTCATCTTTATGATTCTTGCATTATTTTTGCAAGTGTCCTATTTATAATTCCTTTGAGTTGCCACAAGTGCCTTGAGTTGCATCCTCTGAATGTTTTTGTTTGAGTAGTTGAAAATGGCGCAATTACAACATCAACAACAGCAGAATGCCAATCCACAACAGCAGCAATTGCAACAGCATACTCTTTCGAATCAGCAACCTCAGACTTCAAATCACAGCATGCATCAGCAAGATAAAATGGGGGGAGGTGGTGGCAGTGTCAATGTGGATGGTAGCATGCCAAACTCCTTTAGAGGCAATGATCAGGTCAGTCCTTTTATGGTTGCCGGCTTGCCGCAACCCCTTGCATATTTGAGAAATTGAGCTGTGGATAATTTTTCAATTATCTTATGGAATCATTAGGGCAATACACCAATATAGATATTCTGACCTGTAAAATAATGCATAACCATTGAATCAGTGATTTTCTGATGTATGCAATTAGGTTCTCTTTGTTAAATATATTGAAATAGCCATTCATTATACTGAATTTTGTAATCTGATATGCAGTTGCTCCATTAAAAAAACCCTATACCTTTTCCTTTGATATATCATTGTTTTTTTTTTTTTTTTGATCAGCAAAGATAATATATATTATATATAAAACAGTACAAGGAGTACTGGTGAGGGTACAAAGTATCAGAATCTACTCAGAACTTTGATGGCTTTCTACCAAAGCCAGCGAAGTTCTGACAGATTGCACAAAAAGAAAACCAAAAAAACGAGATACATGTCAATTAACCCCTCCCCAAAGGTGCAAAACACTCTGTCAAGTTACTAGACCAGTGGTGGAAAGGAGTATCAAAACCCTTCTCAAGATTCCTCAGCCAAGACCAGCAGAAGAAAATGGCATCTTCCAAAAGTTTGTGGCCATTAAAGGATTCATTGTGAAAAAGGATCTGATTTCTATGATTCCACGTGCTCCAAGTTAAGGCTGCCCACCAAGTTAACCACCTAGATAGGGCTTTCCCACGTAGATGACAGAAAGAGGATTGCCTGAAGTGTTCCATAGGAGTACAAGAATATACCCCGATGAGCTTTGCCCATGCCCATGACTCCCACCACAGGGGTAAGATACTAGGGCAGCAGAAAAAGAGATGTGAGGCATTTTCCTCAGCCTTATTGCAGAGAAGGCACTGAGTGTCATTTATGTCTATGTTTCTCCTTCTAAGATTATGTCTTGTCGGTAATCTGTCCTTCAAGAGCCTCCATACGAAACATGCTACTTTGGATGGGATTTTCAGCTTCCAGAGAGTATTAAAGACATCATCCTGGAAGTGACTATCGACCTCCCCGCTAAGCAAGTGATAGGCACTTTTCACTGAATAGATTCCATTAGCTTCTCCCATCCAATTCCAGGAATCTGGTATCTGCTGATTAATTATCAGCCCCTGAATCTCTTCCAAAAATCTTATTACCATCTGAATCTCATTCTCCCTGAAAGGTCTTCTCCATTGAAATTGCCAATCCCACCCCTGTTGATTCAGATTACCCATATGCTGAATAAGGTGGTTTTGTTGTTGGGAAATCTGAAAAATTCTAGGATAATTATCCTTCAATGATTTCCTGTCTGCCGTCCACGGATCTTCCCAAAAAAGTACCTTACTTCCACACCCAATTTTCCACCTAAGCCCACTAAAGAACCAGCCATCAATCTGTACAGACCCATAAACCAAGGATAGGTCTCTCCACCATACCGAGGCTGATGATACCCTGGAAGACAGCTGTAAGTTCCTCCAGCCTCCATATTTAGATTCCAGAATTTGGGCCCATAAAGCTTCCGGGTAGTGGAATAAATTCCAGCACCATTTGCCCAACAAAGCCTGATTGAAAATCTTTAGATTCTTGATTCCCAGCCCCCCTTTCTCCTTTGGGAGGCACACTGATTCCCATTTCACCCATGGAATTTTCTTCTGTTCAAAATTACCTCCCCACAAAAACCTCCTCTGCACCCTTTCCAATTTTGTAATAATTTGTGTCGGCACCCTGAAAAAAGAGAAATAAAAAATAGGGATAGAGTTAAGGACAGCTTTAATAAGGGTTACCCTACCCCCAAAGGATAGGTATTTGTGTTTCCACGTGGCTAATTTTCTCTCACACTTTTTGATAATAGGTTCCCATGTTGACCCCTGCCTCGGATTTGCCCCTAAAGGAATGCCTAAATAAGGAAAAGGTACAGACATTACACCACAGTTAAGAAAACTAGCAGCAGCGGAAACCCATTGATCATCCATCCCAAATACAGCAATGTTGCTTTTGTTGCTGTTTAACTTCAACCCCGACACCATCTGAAAACTGATTAGTAGTGTCTTCAATACTTTAACATTTTCAGTAGATGCTTTCCCAAAAAACATGGTATCATCTGCGTATTGCAAGATGCTGACGTCGATGTTTTTGTTTCCCACCTTAAAGCCTTCATACAGGCCCTTTGATTGTGCCTCTCTTAACATACCCGTAAGGCCTTCAGCTGCAATATTAAACAGGAAGGGGGCTAATGGATCCCCTTGTCTAAGTCCCCTCTGAGGCTTGAATTCTGATGTTGGGCTTCCATTTACCAATATTGATATAGAGGCTGATGATAGACACCCTTTGATCCAGGATATCCATTTAGAGCAAAAGCCCATCCTCTTCATCATATACAATATGAAATCCCAGCTTACCGAATCATAAGCCTTCTCAAAATCTGCCTTAAATATCAAGCAACTTTTCCTGCTCCTTTTAGCCTCCTCAACAGCCTCATTTGCAGCAATAACACTGTGCAGTAATTGTCTCCCCTCAATGAAGCCAGATTGTCTCTCATCAATGATTAGAGGCATTACCTTTTTCAGCCTGTTGGCAAGCACTTTAGCCACGATTTTATATATGCAACCTATAAGAGAGATAGGTCTGTATTCATGAAGACTTTGAGGATCTGATGTCTTTGGGATCAAGGCTAGGAATGATGCATTTGTCCCTTTTGGGAATATCCCATTTGCATGGAATTCATCTACAAATCTGAGTAAATCTGGTTTCAAAATATCCCAAAAAGCCTTAATGAATCTGAAATTAAAACCATCCGGCCCAGGGCTTTTATCACCACTGCAATTCCATACTGCTTCTTTTATTTCTGATGTCTCAAAAGGGGCTGACAGAAAACTGTTATGCTGTTGACCCAGCGTTGTGAACTGGACCCCTTCTAGTTTGGGTCTGTCATAGTCTGATTCTTGGTAGCTGTCTTTGAAAAATAGTCTGATCTCCTCCTTAACCCTTCCTGGCTCTTCTATCCAGCACCCATCAATTAATATTCCTTGCAGCGTATTTTTCCGGCGTTTCCAGTTAACAGACACATGAAAGAAGCGTGAATTACAATCACCCTCCCTGATCCATCTCGATCTAGCTTTTTGCCTGAGCAAAGATGCATTAGCATTTGCAGCCTCCCAAAGTTCTTCCTGAATCTGTTTTCTCCTTTTTAATTCATCTTCAGACATTTGTCTATTTTCTGTTTGGATTTCAAGATTGTTCAGTTCCAGCTCTAAGGTTCTGATCTTTTGTTGGATATTACCAAACTGCTCTTTGTTCCAGATCTTCAGTTTCTGTTTCAACATTTTGAACTTCTCCTTTAAAATAAAGCCTCCCCAGCCAGGTCCCCTGTGAGAGTTCCACACCTCAGCTATGATCTTTGGAAGGGATTTACCTTGTAGCCAACAATCAAGGAACCTGAAAGGCTTTGGACCCCAGTCAGCCTGTGAGGATTTTAGCAATTGCGTTCCAAAGCTGATTGATAAAAGCCCTGCCAAAGAGACATCCAATCGGCAGATATGAATGCCCTGTCCAGTTTGCTTTTAGCTAACCCGTTCGGTCTATACCATGTGAACTTTCTCCCTATTCTAGGAGCCTCCTCCACTTCTAAATCAGCAATCCATTCATTGAAATCCTTCAAACTTCCTCCATATTGATAGTTCTGTCCCATACCCAGCCTTTCTGATGGTCTTCTGATATGATTAAAGTCTCCAATCATGCACCATAAAGCCGCAGCATACGATCTCCTTAGTAATTTAAGCTCTTCACACAGAGCTTTTTTCAAAGTTACATCACATGGAGAATACACATTGATAATTGCAACCTTCTTATTTTCAGGCACCCAGACCCCCTCCAAATAGATATAGCCATTGCCTTTCAATCTGTTTTCTACCTTAAATATTTCATCATTCCAAATGCACAGCAACCCTCCAGCTTTATTAACTGCTGGTTGGAATTCCCACGTGACATCTGAATCTCCCCACAAGGCTTGGCAAATTGACTTTGTAATTATTTCTTTCTTAGTTTCCTGTAAGCATAGCAGATCAACATGTTCCTTACCCACCAATTTTCTTATTGAATTCCATTTAACTCCCCTCCCCAAGCCTCTAATATTGTAAGATAGTATCTTCATAATTCCACCTCCTCTCCTCCCCTCCTTGAACTCTCCCCCTTTTCTGCTGACTCCATATTCAAAAATTTGTTAATTAGATCCTCCTTATTTAGGCTGGTTACCCCAAATTGTTGAGCCATAGCCCAGAACTCCTCCTGTGTGGGTGTTGTGAAGTTTGAAATTGAATCTGTGTCTGAATTAACGATTTGCTTTAAGCCCACCTCTTTTTCAGCCCCTTTTATTCCACTCTCCCCCCCAGACTTTGCAGAGGGTTTATGTCTGGACAATATAGTAATGTCCTCCTTCCCTTTGTTGGCAGGTGTAAAAAGCTCCTTATTTCCATTGAGGCCCACGTGATTTTCATATACAATATTCCCTTCTGCTACAGTTCTGTTTGCGTTCATGAGCTGGGCCCTGTTTTTCCCTCCCCTGTTTCTTGAATATACTTGCCATTGTGGCCCAGTATTGTTATGGCCCATCCGATTATTATATCCTTCATTAACCCTTCTTTCACAATTCAGGGTGGGTCCCTCATATACCCCCTGTACCTCTGTTGTGCTAGCCCCCTCACTTCCGCTTTTTTGTTGACTGTATTGTAAATGTGGGTCCCTCACTCCCCCTGATTTTTCTTTATTAGTGAAAACCTGTTGTAGGACAGCAGGGGTAGACCAGCTGACCATGCCTTCCCCATCTCCTTTTCCCTCTTGCCCTTCTGTACGTAGCCGTCCAAACTGAGCCCCAAAGCAGTCCACACCAGGGACCTGTGTAGTATGTGGCGTGTTGTCCCCAAAAGTATCCAACGCTACCTCCTTAGCTTTACTGCTACTGCTGCCTCTGACATGTACTGAGGTACGATCCACAAGAAACTGCCCCAACCCATCAGGCAAGGACCGTTGGTCATCCAGGTTTGCTTTTTGTCTTTCGTCTACGTTTTCCGGTATCGCCTCCGCCGTGTCGTTCAGCATGCAGCAGTTATCCTCCGTCTCCTCGCTACTTACCTCCGAGCTGTCTGCCGATGTTATTTCGTCGGAGGATTCTGTCATGCACCGCTTGACACACCCACATCTCACCGAGCTCGCGTTTGACTCCTTTGTGATGTAGATCGGAAAATCTATACCATTAATAGTGGCGACGATATTGTGTTTGATGATGGGTGTCCATGGGGTTTTAATAAGTACGCGTGCTCTGTCCAGGCGTTGCAAATCTTCCGTTTCATCATCCACTTCAACAAAGTCGCCTATGGTTGCCACTATGTTAGCCAAATTTGCGGAATCCCACACATGAAGAGGAACTCCCCATCATAGGACCCAGACCAGACGAAACACGGGCTTCAAAGATGGCGACCATTTCTCCAGAGAATGGAAAATGGACAATCCATACACCTCTTCTCCTCGACAAAATTCCTGAGCTTTTGAATCATTTAGGCCCATCAACAACACCATGTCTTCTCCAATGTATCTCGGCTTGATGTCCTCTTCTCCTTCCCATCCCATTTCCTCTTGCAACCTGTCGAACATTTTTAGCCTGCTCAACCTTCCTATCCATGCGTCCTGTAGCCATTTTTTACTTTCTGTCTTGACATCCAACTGTATCGTGGACGATGATGATTTGGTAATGTCCACTGCATGTTTCGGGTACCACCGTTTGTTAAGAACCTGGTTGGTTTTATCGACGACCTGGGCATATGTTGGTCTCTGGTGTGGTTGTCGATAGATAGGATGAAAAGATCTGAAACCAGTTTCAGCCCTCCCAACAGACACGCCTTGATGTTGTTTCTCCTGTATTACCGCCTTACCTTTCAAGGCAGCAATGCGGCCTTCTCTTTCGTGCTTTGGAATGTTGGCATGTAACTTGAGACCTCCTATTATTAGATTATCCAAAGCTCTTTCTAAGTTCAGTATGCTCTTAACGCCCTTATATCTCACGAAACCATATCTTCTGCCTCCTCTATTTCTATTCTTTGCTATGAAAACTTCTCTAACATCACCCCATTTTTTGAAAATGTGCCACAGCTCTTCCTCCCCAATTTCCTCCGGGAATCGGGTGAAGTAAAAGGAGGATATGTCCTCGTGGTTTCTCCAGTTGAGTGATCGTCGTGCACCACCGCGTGCCGTTGTCGGAGCCGCGGTGTGCTGTCTGTACCTATCCCCGTTGTACCTATAGCCATATGAAAATGACTCTCTACCCACCCCAGTGTTTCTCTCTCTACCTCTCTCTCTCATGATCCCTCCCTGGGTGAATACCTAAGGTTTCAGTTTCTGATGATATATCATTGTTAAAACTAGAAGTCACATGGAGTTTATAATCTCCTTTGTTCTTCTTTCTGCGTCTGGCTGTCTATATGTAAGTCTGCTTGTCTCTTACCTGTCATGGTTGATAATTTGATATCTATAATTTTATTGTTATTGTTTTGTATTTTCTCATAATTTTGAACACTACAGATTGATTTTTAGAATTTTACTGCAATGGGATTTGGAGGCAGTTTGGAAATCCATAAGGGATAGTGAATTTGTTTACTTATCTATTACTGAATTGGTTGAGTACAAGTATTATACATACAATTTCTTTAACCTCAAGTTTTCTAAATTTGAGTAGTTAGAAATGGATTTTGTGAAGCTTTCTGATCAGATATGTGATGATCCATTGATAAAATGGCGACGGAATTTATTTATTTTTATTGTATTTTGACCCCTTTATGAAAGAAATGGCTGGTGAATTGTTTCAAGATTATAATTACTTATTTCTTATCTGTTAGATCGCCTGAGCATTAATTTATGTCCGTGAGTTTGGCAGACATTTGATCTGGTGTATGTTTATAATGTTGTTTAAAATAGGTTCCTAACATGGTTTCTTCTGAATGCACTTTTAAGGTTTCCAAAAACCAGACTGGGAGAAAGAGAAAGCAACCTGCATCTTCTGGTCCTGCCAATAGTTCTGGAACAGCTAATACAGCTGGTCCATCTCCAAGTTCAGCACCCTCAACTCCCTCAACACATACACCTGGTGATGTGATGTCGATGCCTGCTTTACCTCACAGTGGTAGTTCTTCAAAGCCATTAATGATGTTTAGTGCTGATGGCTCTGGAACTTTGACATCACCTTCAAACCAATTGGTAAGTGGCTCTTTCAATAGATGGAAGGAATAATAAATTCCTTGCATGTAGACTCATTGCCATTCCATTTTGGCAGTGGGATGATAAAGATCTTGAATTGCAGGCTGATGTGGACCATTTTGTGGAGGATGGATCTCTTGATGATAATGTGGAGTCTTTTTTATCCCATGATGATACAGACCCTAGAGATACTGTTGGTCGTTGTATGGATGTAAGCAAAGGTGCAGTAAACACCAATTTTTTTTTCAATAAAATATTCTAGTGCGCGTACATGTTAAATTTTCCCTCGCTTTGATACAAGAAAATGCATTTTTTCTCTCTTTATAGATAACTTGTTTATTAGTGGTAGATTGTACATTGTAGTGAACTATGTTACATATAAATTTATTTACATGCCTTCACTCAACAACTTCTAGGATAGTTGTTTCTTGGGATAGTGTCAAAGCCTTATTGTTCTCTGTTATTCTACGTAAAAAGTTAAGTTTCAGCACAAGTTAGGTTGGGCCTAAGCATTGTCCATGCTTCAAACTTAGAGGATTCTTGTGTGTCAGAGTCGGTTAAGTTAAACATAAAGGCATTCATATGCTTTCATCCTACAACGTAAGTTTTTGAGATGGATTCTTGTGTGTCAGAGTCGGTTAAGTTAAATATAAAGGTATTCATATGCTTTCATCCTACAACATAAGTTTTTGATATGGTTTTTGGTTCATGACAATCTCAAACTACTAATCTTAAACAGTGATCAAAGACTCTTCTTTAATGTATTATGAATGTTTCCCCTGTCATCAAATACACTTTAGAATATTAATTTTGTACATATGCTTATCCTTTTTATGTGTGTTTGGGTGTGCATTGACAAAATTGATTTTGGTTAAAATTGATTTTTGAAGTGATGTGATTTATGTTTGGATGTTTTTATTCTAAAAGCAAGTTAATAACAAAACTAAGTATAATTTATTGATCCAACGCAAAAGCTACCTGAAATTGCTTCAACATAGAATCAATTCTTCTTAGAATGTGGGTTTGAGCCTAACTCAACCTCAAAAGCTAGCTTATAAGGTTAGGGTTGTTCTCCCAATTATATACTATATCTTGACACTATTTCTAGCCGATGCAAGACTTGGATTGTTCCCAATACTCCCCCTCACGCCCAAGTACTTTTGGGCTTGTTGCGTGGAAATATGGCGAGTGGCTCGTTAGTGGATTTGGGATAGGCTTTGATACCATCTTAGAATGTAGGTTTGAGCCTAACTCAACTCCAAGAGCTAGCTCATAGGGTGAGGGTTTCCCCCCACTTATATATTATATCTTGGCACTATCTCTAGTCGACTTGGGACTTGCGTTTTTTCCAATAATTCTGAACCCAAAATCAATTCCTCGATGTGAAACCAAACATGTAAAGCTAGTCATTACTCATTAGGAAATGGTCCAAGGACCTTGGGTACACCCAGGATGTTGCATGTAAAAACATGCAGCTTGTCATCAATAATAATTATATTAAGTGCTATAGTCCAAACTTCAAATTAAAGACTGGACCTTATCTGGATGGAAACTAGCTCTAATTGAACAAAATGTTTTGGACAAAAACACCCCAGAATGCTCAAAAGACCACATTCACTTAGTGGTTGATTACTCTATTAATTGATTTTGTTGAAGCTATAAATAACAAGTTAAAATGTGCAAGCCCACAAACAATTTCCTCCTAGCTACTTTCTACTTCAACATTAACTGTATATTCTTCATAATAGAATTAGAAGGGGCTATATACTTTTGTTTATGTAGATGGATTGTTGCTTTTTAATTTATTGACTTGCATAAATAGATATTCCTGCTGAAACTGAGGCCACTGATTCTATTCATTTTCAGGTTTCACATTTTCTGAAATAAATTCTGTGCGTGCAAGCACTAACAAAGTTGTCTGTTGCCATTTCTCATCTGATGGGAAATTGCTTGCTAGTGGTGGCCATGACAAAAAGGTTAGTCAGTGCAATATTTTGGGAAACCGTTTTATTTATTGCTTCCTCTGTTCAACTGATTTCCTGAAATTTGGAGTGAACTCAGCAATTGGCCTGCTTGAAAATTGACTTACAAAATTAGGAATGTCTCTATTACTTATTCTGTTTATATATGGAATGTGACATTTGCTCTGATTTTTTCATAATGCAGGCTGTTTTATGGTTCACAGATACTCTAAAACAGAAAGCTACTCTTGAAGAGAATGGATCTTTAATCACTGATGTCCGTTTCAGTCCAAGCATGCCTCGTCTTGCAACATCTTCATATGACAAAACTGTCAGGGTGTGGGATGTTGAAAATGTGAGTTCATTTCATTTGCTTTACTCCAATAGTGTACTGCTTGAGATTTTTTTCCCCAATAGATTTAAAATCTATAGTTTGTAATAACTGGGCTATGCAGGTCATAAGCATAGGATTTTCTCTGCCTCTGAATTGCGATTGGTCATCTTTATACATATTGAAATAATAAAAATATAAAATAATTTGTGCTTATTTCTTATGAAATTATAAAAACAAATATACTAGAAAGGAGAATACAATACATCAAATTACTTCTGTCCTTAGTGAGCTTTGGAATATATGATCTATTGCAGCTATGTTTTCTGGTATATGATTTCTTGAACATGGTGTAATGCTACAAGGACGCTGCAATGTAAAAGTTTATTCAATGCTCTGGATCCTGGAATCTTTAATTGGCTACAGATTATCATTAAAATATGTGTCAGAGATAGAGAGAAAAGTAGTGAGAGAAACAGTGGGTGGGTGAGAGTGACTCATAGAGGTAGGCTTAGAGAGAGGACTAAGGATCGTTCACGTCTTGGCTTCGTCGGAAAAGGGTATAGACAACGCACGTCGGGGGCAGCAGAGGCCCGTAGATGGGGTGGTGATAGGAAAAGCTGGAGGGACGCCGCAGACATTACATCCTTCT
>PYAF01000652.1:0-13642 GCA_007407185.1 Glycine tomentella | reverse complement strand
TAACAAAAAAAATATTTAGTATAGTCATCCTAATTAAATTCCATTTATTTTTTGAATCGTAATATTTTGAAATATATATATATATATATATATTTTTTTTTTTTTTTTTTACTTTTCGTTCACATCTCTTTACATGTACTGCATATTACATATGATTTATACTTTTTTTTTTCATTTATAAAATTTATTTTATTGTCCTATGAAGAATGTTAATAACACATTTGTAACGTATCCTATTATTTTATTGTCTAAAATTTATTAAATATTATAACATTACCAGCAAAATTCGTCGAGTAAAGTTTCACACAATTTTATGATTATAACAAATTTTTGCCAATAAAAAATTTATTGGAAAAGTGAGTTAAAAAAACGTTAGCATTCTTTGTAATCATGAGGTAGTTTCAAATGAACATGTCATCAATTCTTACATTTTAGTTGACACTTATGTAAAAGTTAAATAAACAAGTTCAATGGCTTAATTCCAGTGATTGAGTTACAGTGGACCGATATTCCTACTTAAAAAAAATGGGTGATCTTATCAAAGTAATGAAAACAACAGTGAAAAAATCAATATTATCAAAGCCAGAAAATATATAGAAAAATGGGAAACTATTCTTCCTGATAAATTCCTATAATGTTTTGAAACGTGATATTTTGCAATAAATATTCATTATCCATTGTTCAAATCTCATTTACCTGCACTTTATATTACTTTCATACTTCTTTCTTTCTTTTTGGGTTGCTTTCAACAAAGTTCCATTTTTTCTTTTTTTGGTTTTTGCCTGTTTTTTAGTGGTGGCGCGAATGCTAATTATTGTCTTATGATTTCTAACAAATTTTTATGTTAAAAGTGTGTTAAAAAACATGTCACCGACTTTCTGTCTATCCTAAAGTAGTTTCGAATGAATACTTCTTTAATTCTTATATTTTAGTTTAGACTACCGTAAAAAAATATGTTTTAGTTTACACTCGTACGTTAAACAAACAAGCACTAATGCTTAATTCCGGTGTTTATGTTATAGTGAAACAATATTTTAACCTAAAAAAAAGAGTGATCTTATGAAAGTAACGAAGGAAAACATTTGTGAAAATATTAATATTCTCATAGCTGAAAAAATATAGAAAAAATTCTTTCGGATTAATTTTATTAATTTTTTAATCATATGAATTTTCATTATCTTTGCTCACATCTCTTTACTATATTACATTCATAATTATTTCTTTCGTTTTGGGTTAGTTACAACAAAATTATGGCATTTTCAAATTTTTGTCATTCTTTTGTGGGGTGTAGTACGAGTGTTAATAAATATTGTATATATGAAAAATGTTAATTACATGCTTTTTGACAATGTTTTTAATGTACTATAATTAAAATTTATCAAAAATTACAAAATCTCAGCTTTTTCAATTTTTTTGCCGGATGTAACGTGAGTGTTATATTTTTACATATATTTTGATTACCCTTTTGTCCACGTCTCATTACCTATATTTTATATTACATTCAGACTTATTTCTTTGTTTTTGGTTAGTAACAACAAAATCTCGACGTTTATTATTTTATAACTTTTTTGTCTGGTATAACACAAGTGTTAATAATTGTCATATATATATATATATATATTTATTGTTTTTACCAAAATTTGAAATTTTTACGTATGACTTAGACGTGGTCTAAATGGACTTCAAATTCTACACGTCGGATAATGAGTAGGCTTTGCTTAGAGGAGGGACCTGCAAAACAAAGGAAAAACACTCTAACGCTCAAGTAAGTACATCAATCATAGAGAATAACTGAATGTTATAAGAGTAAAAATATGAGTATTTGAGTAGGTACTCAAGTGTAGAATTCAGTGTGTTTAGAGAAAATCTGTAAGATGTATTTATAGTGTGGAGTATGGGCCTTAGGCCTTTGTTTATTGACAATATGTTGATAAGATAATAACAGATAATAGTAAATAGTTATGTAATTCAAATAGAGAATAATGTGTACCTTATTGATATATTGTTACTTGTAGATAAGTAACAACTTGTAGATAACTTGTTGGGATATTTATATGATAAGGTGGTTGCACCTATTTGAATATCCCGGCATATTTGATATGTTGTTAATAAGGATATAATATTGTTGGTGTTCGTGCTCCTATAGAAGGTTGATGTTCGTGCTCCTGTAGCAGTGCTGATGAGGAGGGCGGATAGACATGTCCAAGTTGACACTTGAAGAATGAATAAGCACTATTAATGCAGCAGTGCTGACGTGGAGGGTGTCCACGTGTATGGTGACCTTTAAATGACAGTCACATGCCATTTTACTATTTTGGACTATACATAAGTCCCCCTGCCTTTGAGCCAAGTTATGGGCGAAAGTGGGTGAAAGAACATAGATGCAGGATGTCCAGTGTCATAGTAATATAATGGCTATTGTCAGCCCCTGAGGGTGAATATGGTATGTCGAGGTTGACAACTTCATAGGTCGACCAAAACTTTTAGTTTGGATTTATGAACCTGAATCTGGACAGGGTTGTCTAGGTTGTGAATGCTGGGTTTCCTAAGGTAGACTATTTGATTTTAATGGATAAGTCTGACCTTGGTAGGTAGGTGAGGCGTTGATGATGATCAATTTCTGTCGAACTATAACCGTTTGATGTGATTTTTGAAAACGGGGTTTATGTCCTCATTAATGCTGTAGACGTGTGCCGCCCATGCCCCTTACCCATGCACACGTGTCACTTGAAGAGTGGCCACGTTTTTGGAGATCGTGCAATAGTGGGTAAATGCTGTCAATCACGACATAGGCTTCTAGGGGACGTTTCAGAGGTAAAAGATGTCTTTCTCACCCATTTTCGATTCCGCTTTGGGTATGAAGGGTAGTGATTCTGGAGGTTCTGTTGAACAACGCGTTATACGCGATGTAATCTCCATTGGTGATTCCTCTAAGGAGGACACTCATGGAGGAGCTTCCGATGGGTCCTTCTCTTCTAGGTATAGGACCCGTTCTCGTCAAGCTAACAAAGGAACTATTCGTCCTCATCGACAGGTAAAAGCGGATGAACCTATTCCACTTATTATCATCCCTGCTTCTTTTTCAAGGAGGATGAGACAAAATATTCTGGGAGGCATTAGAGCTTCCTCCCGTGTGCGTCACAGTTGCTATGCCGGGTCGCCGCCGGCTGTCCCAGTCGTTCGCGATTATGAGTAGGTGAGGGAAGGCATTATGTAGAAAGTATCCATTCCGGTGAGGGAGATAAAAGTGCAGAAGCTCGTCCTCAATATCTCTATTGAAGAAGATGGAGATAATCTCCAGCATTTTGTGGAGATCGTCTCACCAGAGCGTCGTGGAGATCGTCTCACCAGAGCCGCGTGGAGATTATCTCATCAGAGCCGTCAAGGCATAGAAGTAGATTAGTGACTTGAACAATTGTGTGCCAAGAGTTATGATAATCGGACACAACCAAAGTAGAGCTTTGTTAAGGGAGAAGATGATGATGGGATCAAAGTGTAGGCTGCCATCTTTTATGTTTCTTGCTCTGTTTTAGCTTTTAGCCGTTAAGGCGTTGTAAAGCATTAACAAATTAATGAAAATACTCCTTTCGCTTTGACTCTTATGCGTCTTCTTTTGTATATATGTTATCTATTGATTGTGTTTGCTTGCGTTGGTAACCCATGATCCGCTTGACTTGTGTTGTTCATAAAAACTGAGGCCCTGTGATTGAAAATGTCCCACTTTGCTTATTGAGACTTGAGAGCCAGTGAGTTGCCAAGAGTGTAACTTGGGTTGACAATATCAAGTGCGATTCATAAACTGTTGTTGGATTCCTACTTTCGCAAATGACTAAGTTTATAGTCTTGCTTGTCAAGGTTCCAGTTTCAAATGTGTGCTAAGAGTGTATCTTAGACTTGGAAATGTCGAGGGTTGACCATGGACATTTGTGTTTGAACCCTTGTTTCTGCAAATGGCTAACTTTTTAGCCTGGCTTGTCAAGGTTCTTCATGAATACCAAGATTGTTTCTTGAATTTGCACTGTCGAGGGTGGACTCTTTTGTCGAGGTTTCCACCAGATGCGCTAAATGTTCTTGATATGTCGAGGGCATACCTTAGACAATTATTCCTGCAAATGGTACTCCATGTTGAGGTTCCATAGGAGTTAGAGTACCCGAAATATTTTTTGGGTTTATCATGCCGAGATGACCCTAGACATTTATATATCAAATATGTTTCTTTGTGGCTCATATTCCTGCATCAATAGAATTTGTGAACACTGAAATCATCAAAGTAAAGCTTTGGATACCTCTTGTTTCCTTAGTGGATAAGTTGGTGAAAATGAAGTTGATCGTAGATTGATCTCAAGTTTTGAGAGTTATGGGTTATCAAGAGTTGTTTACAACTATGCAGGTCAATGTTAAGTCTTGCCAAAATCTGCTGACAACTACGCTTCTCCATGTCAGGATTCTATAGTGTGTAATGATACCAAGAAAGTTTTCTTGGATTTTACGAGACCTAGGGTGGACCCTGGTCTTTGTGCCAAGTCTATTTCTTGGTTTTATGTTTCTGAGAACTTTTATTCCTGCAACGACATAGTATGATAACAATAACATATGTTGAGAGTAGACACAGTTGTACCTCATGTTTTGTCGATGTTGGTACCAGTGGAATTGCCCATACTGGATTTTGTAGAGATTTACCTAGGTGTGGTCTTGGGTTTGTGGTCTTCAGAGCTGGTCTTGGATCTCTTTGTCATTGTAGACGTACCAGTGACGCGTCCATCTTGGGCTTTTAGAGGTCGACCAAACTTGGGTTTATGAACCTTGACGGTTTACCAGAGCTTGGGTATATGAACCTTTGCAGATGAAGGTCGACCAAGGATTGGGTTTATGAACCTTGGCGATCTACTAGAGCTTGGGTTTATGATCCTGTTTGTAAGGTTCACCAAAGCGTGGTTGGGATTACGAGCCTTCTATTAAGGGTATACCTTGAGTGAAGTCTACCAAAGCGTGGTTGGAAAACCTTCTTCCAAAGATGGACCTTGGGTCTTGTATTAGGTCCACCTAGGAGAATACCTAAGATTTTACAACCTAATAATCTTGTAAGGTTAACCAAAGCGTGGTTGGAAAACCCTCTTCCAAGGATGGACCTTGGGTCTTGTATTAGGTCCACCTAGGATTTTACAACCTAATAATCTTGTAAGGTTAACCAAAGCTTGGTTGGAAAACCTTCTTCCAAGGATGGACCTTGGGTCTTGTATTAGGTCCACCTAGGAGAATACCTAGGATTTTACAACCTAATAATCTTGTAAGGTTAACCAAAGCGTGGTTGGAAAACCTTCTTCCAAGGACGGACCTTAGGTCTTTAATTAGGTCCATCTAAGAGAATACCTAGGCTTTTACAACCTAATAATCTTGTAGGGTACCTAGAGCGAATCTTGGGTTTTCGAGGTCTACCAAGACTTGAGTTTATGAGCCTTGACGGCCTACCAAAGTCTGGGTTTATGAACCTTTGTAGAGTACCCAGAGTGAGTCTTAGGTTTTCGAGGTCTACCAAGACTTGGGTTTATGAGCCTTGACGGCCTATCAGAGTTTGGGATTATGAATCTTTGTAGAGTACCAAGAGCTGGTCTTGAGTTTTCGAGGTCTACTAAGACTTTGGTTTATGAGCCTTGACGACCTATAGAGTTTGGGATTATAGACCTTTATAGAGTACCCGGACACGTCCGCCCTGGATTTTTGTTGAGTTTGTCAAGGGTGGACCCTGGCAAGTACCCGGACATGATCCTGGGTTTTTGTTGAAGTTGGACCTGGGAGAATGATCTGGCTATGGTTCCTAAAATTAGTCACAATCTTGTAACATTGATGTAAGTATAGGATAAAGGATATATGCTTTATTAGTGTAGCTTTTAATGTACATATTCCCTCATTTATTCATCAGACAAGCCTCATTAAAACCTTTCAACTGAAAACCCCAATGGGAAAAAAGGACTTGAATATGAAAAAGAGTACACTGTCCGGCCTTGATCTTCTTAGCTGAAGTAGAACTTCAAATAGGTAGCATTCCAAGTTCTTGGAATATCTTTGCCATTAAGTTCCTGTAGCTTGTAGGCGCCGTTGTCTAGGTTGGTGATCACTCTGAACGGGCCTTCCCAGTTTGGTCCAAGCTTGCCTGCACGGGAATCCTTTCGGGCTTCACCTCGGACGTGCTAGACTAAATCGCCTGCTGAAATTTTCGAGGTTAAACTTTAGAGTTATATCTTTGTGTCTGCTGAGCTTGGCCGCTTCTTCCTTGATTCTGGCTATGTCTCTGAGTTCTTCACTAGTCTCCAGTTCAACTCTCATGTTGTCCTCGTTGCATTGTTCCTTTGTAGTGCTTTGAGGTGTGCAATGGTAAGCCCATAATATGCATGGGAGCTCCTCCTTCCAGAGACCTTTGGACTTGTCCAGTCTAGTGCAAAGGGCTCATAGTATGACTTTGTTGGCTGCCTCCACCTGGCCATTGGTTTGTGGGTGTTCTGCAGAAGTGACCAGGTGCTTGACGTCTAGTCGTGTGAGAAAATTCTCGTAGGTCTATGCCTTAAATTGCGTACTGTTGTTAGTAACAATAGTGTAGGGTAGACTATATCTGCATATGAGATTTTTCCATGTGAAGATCTCAAATTCACTGGCTGTTATCTCTCGTAGTGGCTTTGTTTCGATCCACTTGGTGAAGTAGTCGATTGCCACTAGTAAGAACTTGATCATCCATGGAGCTCTAAGGAATGGTCCTAAGATGTCCATGCCCCACATAGCAAAAGGCCATAAAGAAAAAATAGTATGAAGGTTGTCAGGGGGAATCCGTGGGATGTCTGCAAACTCCTGACAGCTTCTACATTTACGTGCAAACTTGAAGGCGTCCGTCCTGAGGGTTGGCCAGTAGTATCCTACTCGTACTACTTTAGTGGCTAGGGAGCGTCCTCTTGTATGGAGTTCGCAATCCCTTCATGGAGTTCTCTCAAGAAGTAGTCACCCTGTAAGCTGTCTAGGCATTTAAGTAGAGGTGTTGCCATCCCTCTTTTGAATAACTCACCATCAATGATGACATAGTAGCTGGCTTTCGTCTTCAGACGTCGGGACTTATTTTCATCTGCTGGGAGTGTTCCCTTCATGAGAAAGTCTTTGTAAGGGGTCATCCAATTGATTTCCTCCAATTCAACAGCCATTACCTCTAGGGTGTCAATGGTGGGCTTTTGGAGTGTTTGTTAGATGATTGTTTTGAGGTGCCCGGTATTTTTGGTACTGGCCAGTTTGGATAGCAAGTCAGCCCTGGTGTTACTCTCTCGAGGTATGTGATACATCTCAAAACAATCGAAACTGTCAATGAGTGTTTTGGCCAAATGGTAATATTGGAGGAGTATGGCTTCTTTGGTTTGATACCTGTCTGATATCTGACCCTGGATAAGCTGTGAGTTGGGGTAGCATCTTAGACATTGAGTCCCGACCTCTTTTGCGAGTTTGAGTCCTGCTATGAGTGCCTCGTACTCGGCTTGATTATTTGAGGCTTTGAAGTTAAGCTTGAGAGCTTGCTCTAGTGAGATATTATTGGGTCCTTCAAGTATGATGCCTACTTTTCCTTGTACGTTGGATGCTCTGTCCACGTAAAGGTTCCATCAGTCTAGGTGAACTTGTCGTTTCCTGCAAATTCTGCTAGGAATTCTGCCATGAATGACGCCTAGCGGAGGTGACTAGTGCCAAGGCTATCTTTTCAATCATTTGATAGCGCTTCTCGACGTCATGTAGCATGCGACTAGTGAAGTAGATAGGGAATTGGTGTTTCCCTTCTTCTTGGACGAGTGCTGAGCTGACAGCTTCATCTGCAATTGAGAGGTGTAAGAGCAATGATGCTCGTGTCGAGGTCGACTCAAGACAGGTGGCACAACTATTGTCTTTTTGAATTCTTCCAATGCTTGCTCGCAGGTGTCATCCCATAGGAATGGTTCTTTCTTATTGAGCAGCTTGTAGAAAGGCTTAGCTTTCTTGACAAGTTTTGGAAGGAATCTTGATAAGGCCACTAATCTTCCGTTCAGTTTCTGAACTTCGTTGATGATGGCCTGGCTATGCATCTATAGGATGATTGAGCATTTGTCCGAGTTGGCTTCGATTCCTCAGTGTGTGATTATGAAACCAAGGAATTTGCCACCGCATACCCCGAATGTGCATTTTTCGGGATTGAGACGCATGTCATACTTCCAAACTTCCTCGAATATCTCTTCGAGGTCTGCTACATGTTGGGCTACGATTTGGGATTTGACAACTATGTCATCTACGTAGACCTCGATGCTGCGTTTGATCTGCTTTCTGAAAACGCGATCCATTAGTCGCTGATATGTAGCTCTTGCATTCTTGAGGCCAAAGGGCATGACTCTGTAGCAGTAGTTGGCATCTTCAATAATGAAAGCTGTCTTTTCTTCATCCGAAGCATGCATTCTAATCTAATTATAACCAGAATATGCGTCCAGGAAGCTTAAGATATGAAATCCGGACGCTCCATCGACCAGTCTATCGATGTTGGGTAGTGGATATGCGTCCTTTGGACATGCCTTGTTGAGGTCTGTGAAATCTGTGCATATGCACCACTTTCCACTCACTTTTTTGACCATAAAAACGTTGGCGAGCCAGGTAGAATACCTGACTTCTCTGATAAAGTTAGCTTTAAGCAGCTTGTCTACCTCTTCTCTTACTGCCTTTCGTCTTTCTTCTCCCATATTTCTCTTTTTCTATGCTATCAGCTTGGCCTGTGGATATATAGTCAGCTTGTGGCATATGACATTAGGATCAATACAGGGCATGTCAGATGGCTGCCAAGCAAATAGAAATGCATTTTTGCGGATCATGTCCGTTATGTGCCAGTACTCATGATTGGTAAGCTCTTTTCTAAGTTGCGTGCACTGTCCGGGTTTGTGCCTGAGTTGCAACTTGACTAGTTCTTCGATTGATTTTGGTCCTTTGTTGATATTTTCATCGCGTGGATCCACGTCGAAGGTTTCATAATAACAAGCTTTGTACATTGTTAGTGTATTAGGGGTAGACTCTTTGTCTATATTCATTACCTGGGTGGTACCCTATGAAGTGGTACGATGTCTGTGTGACTATCTGTTAGGAGGATATGGTACCACTTTAAGGCTTTCGACATAACATTGTCTGACTCGCTTTTGATCTGCCTTTACAGTGAGAATTTCCCCTGTCATAGTAGGAAATTTCATCTTCAAGTGGGGAGTGGAGACGATAGCCCCCAACTCGTTTAGTGTTTTTTACTTATCAGGGCAAGGTAGGATGCATCGACATCCATAATATGGTACCTGATAGTAAAGCTCCTTGATAAAGAACCCCGACCAAAGGTGATCATTAGGTCGACATAGCCCAGGGTTTCTACCCTTTCTCCTGCGAAGTCGAGTAATGGATCTGGATAAGGCTGTATGGAGCTTGACGACATCTCTAGCTTCTAAAAAGTCTTTAGATATAGAACATCAGCGAAGCTGCCTTGATCAATGAGTACTTTTGTCACCTTGAAATTGGCGATTATGAGGGAAACGACCATGGGGTCATCTTGGTTGACAGGATTAATTCCCTTAAAATTTGCATTGGTGAACGTAATGGGAGGTAGACTTCGTAATGGAGGAACATTGACACAGTTTATGTCTATGTCTCGTATGACATGCAAGTGTCTCTTTCGAGATTGACTAGACGATCCTCCATATGAGAACCCGCTTGTGATGGTATGGATTACACCGTGAATATGTTATGTGGGCTCCTCTTCTTGTTGACGAGGGGGTTGACGTTCGCGTCTAGGTTGCGGTTCTTGCTGCCTCCCTCGGTCTTCTGTGCCATCTCTTCTTCTGTTGTTGTCTCTGTTTCTGGATCGGTCTCCCTGTTGCCCTTCCTGTCTGTTTTCTTGTGGAAAATTATCATGTCTTTTTACAAATCGTGATAGGTGTCCAGCTTGGATAAGTTCTTCTATCTTATCTTTCAATGTCAAACATTCATATGTGTTATGGCCTGAGCCCCGATGTTAGCAAAAATATTTGTTAGGGTTTTTTCCTAACTTCGCGGGAGTCGGCAGAGTCACCTGTACCTCCATGTTGAAGGCTTTTTCCATGATGGTGGCTTGATTGACTGTCAGGGAAGTATATATCTCAAACCTGGGTGCACTTGGGAGAGGTTGAGGCCTGTGCAGCTTTTGCTTTTTGTCGTCCCTATGAGAGTCGAATTGATTAGATATCTCATGTTTCTCTCGCTTCTGTCCAACCTATCGGTCTTCGTTTCTGAACTTAGACATTTCTTCCAACTGAATGTAGCCCTTGGATCTTTCGCATATTTCGTTCATACTAGAAGGGGATTTCTTGCATAGACTGTCTACGAATTTGCCGGGTCGAAGGGACAACATCATGGAATGCAGTGCGACCTCAGGATCGAGGTTTCTAATCTAGACAGTCAGTTGTCCAAATCGTTCCATGAACCTGTGAAGAGGTTCATCGTCTGCTTGGCGTAGTGTCGCTAGTGCAGCGGATGTCAGTCGGTTGGTTGTGTATTGCGCACTAAATTTTTCAACAAGGGTGTCGAAACTATCGATGGACCTTTCAGGGAGGCTACCATACCATGTTAGGGCTGCCCCCTTCAGAGAGGTAGGAAACACCTGACATGATATGACATCGTTGTTTGTATAAAGATTTTCCTGTGTAGGAAAGCATCCAGATGTTTGTCGGGGTCGGTGGTGCCATCATACCTTTCTAAATGTAGAGGTTTCCAACCGAACGGAACATCGACTTCTCTGATGCGGTCGACGAGAGGATTACGCATGTATTATGCCTCTCCAGTTGGTAGCCCTGTGTTAAACTATGAATACCTAGAGGGTCGACATGTTGTCAAGGCTGCGGGGGTTGTTGAGGATGCGATTCGCCTTGCATCTGTTCGTCTTTAGTGGTGGGAGTGCGTTCGTCCTCCCGATAATATCTCGCTCGGGCTTCCTGGTGATCAGGGTAAGCTTTCATCCTTTCGATTTCTTCCTGGTACTTGCGTTCCATCTCCGCCATGCGGTTCCGGAGTTGCTGAATGGTGTCGGCATTCGTAATGGTAGTTTGTGGGGGGTTAGACGCATCGACAGGGGTGTCGCGTCTAACGCTGAAGCGTGTACTGACCATGGACGTGTGCCGATGATTTGTCTGGGGTGCGAGGCCACATGGTAAGTTTTACCTGGGCCCCACGGTGGGCGCCATTTGTTCTTACCAAAATCTGGAAATTCCACGTGTGGCTTAGACGTGGTCTAAGTGGACTCCAAATTCTGCAAGTCAAATAATGAGTAGGCTTTGCTTAAAAGAGGGACCTACAAAACAAAAGAAAAAAACTCCGACGCTCAAGTAAGTACATCAATTACAGAGAATAACTGAATGTTATAAGAGTAAGAATATGACTATTCGAGTAGGTACTCAAGTGTAGAATTCAGTGTGTTTAGAGAGAACCTGTAAGGTTGTATTTATAGTGTGGCATATGGGCCTTGGGCCTTTGTTTATTGAAAATCTGTTGATAAGATAATAACAGATAATAACAGGCAGTTATCTAATTCAAATAGAGAATAATGTGTACCTTATTGATATATTGTTACTTGTAGATAAGTAACAACTTGTAGATAACTTGTTGGGATATTTATATGATAAGGTGATTGCACCTATTTGAATATCCTGACATATTTGATATGTTGTTAATAAGAAGATAATATTGTTGGTGTTTGTAACACCCTGTGTGCACCCGGCGTATTAACATTAATGTATTAAGCGCTATTCTAATAAATAATAATGTTAATACGCCGGGTGCACACGGGGTGTTACAGTGTTCGTGCTCCTGTAGAAGGTTGACGTTCGTGCTCTTGTAGCAGTGCTGACGAGGAGGGCGGACAGGCGTGTTCGGGTTGACACTTGAAGAATGACTAAGCACTATTAATGCAACAGTGCTGACGTGGAGGGTGTCCACGTGTATGGTGACCTTTAAATGACAACTACTATTTTGTGTATTTTCAATTTAATTCTTGTGAGATATTTTATCTAATTTTAATCCTTGTAAATTAATATTTTTCATTTTGGTCCCTGTAAGTGTCAACTTATGTGGACTATAAGTCAAAAATTAGAATTTTATAGGGATTAAAATTTTAAAAACACAAACTTAAAGAGAACTAAAAAAAACTACATATCTCATTGTCCAGAGATTTATTGTTATGCGAAGGTAAAAGAGATGAATATTGTATGGAGTCTTATCCTTTCATATATAAAGAAGTTATTTCCATATTTAAATTATGACAAGCAAGTCACCAAGAAACAAACTTGAAAAGAACTAAAAATGACAAAAAAAGCTTAAAAGAATCAAAATTGACAAAACATCAACTTACAATTATTAAAATTAGAAATATGAACTTAAATGGACAAAAAATAAAAAACACTAACTTACTTAAATTAAAAATATATTAAAACCCATGAATAATATAATTTCAAACTTTTTGACATTCTTTTTAAGAACTATACACTCTTATAGATTAAAATTTGTAAGTTATAAAATCAAAGGTGAGATTCACTAACGTGTGACAATTTTATAATTTATAACAAAATTTAGACAATAATAATAAAGTGTGTTGGAAAAATATATTAAAAAATATATTACTAACATTTTTTGTTATCCTAAAATAGTTTTAAATGAACAACATTTCTTTAATTCTTATATTTTAGTTCACACTCGTAGGTAAATTTCACACGTCAAATATGCAAGCCCCAATGCTTAATTTAGGTGTTTGTGTTATAGTGGAACAATAGTCCTTCGTAAAAGAAAAGAGTGATATTAGGAAAGTAATGAAAACCATAGTAAAAAATTATTTTTCTCATAACTAGAAAAATTGAAAATTATTCTTCCTGATTAGTTCCATTTTTTTATATTTAAAATCAGTGATATTTTACCATTTTTTTCATTACCCCTTTGTTCAGAGTCTATACACGTGTACTTTATTACATTCATATACTTCTTTTTTCCTTTTTTCGCTAGTGACCACAGAATCTTGGTTTTTTAAATGTTTATGCCAATTTTTTCGTCGGGTGTAGCACAAGTGTTATATTTTGACATATATTTTCATTAGGCTTTGTTCATGTCTCTTTGCCTGTGATTTATAGAATTAATATTATTTTTTATCTATTATATTTTATAATTATTTTATTTTAGTATATTAAGTTTTAAAAGTTATATTTTAATTTTTTTTAACTTTTGTTAACAACTGTATAGTCCAAAATAGTAAAATGATATATGGCTATCTCATAAAGGTCACCGTACACGTGGACATCCTCCACGTCAGCACTAGCACATAATAGGTGCTTATTCAACCTCCAAGTGCCAACCCAGACATACGTGTCCAGGTTCCTTATCAACATCGCTATAGGAGCACGGACGTCGATACACTACTAGAAAAACATGATTTAACATCGGTAGCTTAACATCGGTTATCGGTAAAACCGATGTTAACGAAAACGCGGTGGCAAATTTGTAAATAAATGGACTTTGTTAACATCGGTTTTGTTAAAAACACCTCGAAACCGATGTTAACTAGTCCACATTAACATCGGTTTTCATGTTTTTAAAGAAAACCGATGTT
>PYAF01000651.1:90817-111829 GCA_007407185.1 Glycine tomentella | reverse complement strand
GATTAATGATTGGACTAATTATTTTTTAAATGATTTTGAATTCAAATTAATAATCATTATGAATTTTAAATTCTAGATTAATGATTGGACTAATTATTTTTTAAATGATTTTGAATTCAAATTAATAATCATTATGAATTTCAAATTCTAGATTAATGATTGGACTAATTATTTTTTAAATGATTTTGAATTCAAATTAATAATCATTATTTTTAAATGATTTTGAATTCAAATTAAAAATCATTATGAATTTAAAATTCTAGATTAATAATTTGATTAATTATTTTTCAAAATTGATTTTTAATTCAAATTAATAATCATTATGAATTTCAAACTCTAGATTAATGATTGAACAATTAAAATTCCTTGTAATATTGAATGGGTGAAGGTTTTTAAATTAAAATATTAATTTTTTAAACCTACGGGCTCGATTGTGGGTCCATTAATAAAATGGTCATGTGAATTTCCAACGGATAAGGATGACCAAATTTTATTTGATTGAATCTCAATAAATTCAAAAATTTTAGTAAAGTATTGTACGTCCCAATGTCGACAATGCTTCGATACTAAAGATAATTTCTAAAATTGAACGAGGATTAATTACATTCAAAATTGATTTTGAATTCAAATTAATAATCCTTATGAATTTCAAATTCTAGATTAATGATTGGACAATTTTTTTTAAATTCCTTGTAACAAAATATTGAATGGTGAAGGTTTTAAAATTAAAATATTAATTTTTTAAACCTAGGGCTCCATTGTGGGTCCATTAATAAAATGATCATGTGAAGCCCCAACGGATAAGGATGACCATATTTTATTTGATTGGATCTCAACAAATTCAAAAATTTTAGTAAAATATTGTACGACCCAATGTCGACAATGCTTGAATACTAAGGATAATTTTTGAAATTGAACAATGGTTAATTACATTCAAATTTGGTAAAATTATTAACCCTCCCATCGAGGCTCTGGTAATGGCATCGAAGACCCAAATAACAATTTCAGTTTTTTACAAGTGACTTACCCAACGTAAGCCTTGTAAGGATAACTAAAGAATTGTAACAATGAACAACAGTAGTTAAGGAATATACTTGTCGTATGATTGTAAATTGTGTGTTTTATTTTTTCCAGAAAATGTCGTCTTTCAATCTGTTAGCTACTATCTTGAGTCAAAAACCTATGGATGGTATAAACTACAAACAATGGAAAACTAATTTGGATATTGTTCTGTAATATGAGAAACTCAACTTTGTTTTGACTACCCCTAAGCCAGCACAGCCTGAAGAAAATGCTTATGAGGAAACAAAGAAGAAATTTTCTAATTGGGAGAAGGCAAATGTTGCAGTTCGCTGCTACATTCTGGTCAGTCTCATTAATCACTTGCATGAGCAAGTGAACATGCTTGAGAGTGGAGTAGAAATGCTTCGGACTCTTGATGACATGTTTGCTACTCCTAACAGTTCAGCAAGGCAGAATGTTCTACTTGTGATTGAGGCTTGCTTAGAGGAGAATTACACTAATAAATGGATCATTGATTTAGGAGCCACTAACCATGTTTGTTACTCTTTGGAGTGGTTCAAACCTAGTTTGCCTATCGGTCAAGGCCAAAGAGTTTTGAGACTTGGAAATGGGGAGATTGTCTCTGCACCAACAGTAGGACAAGTTATTTTATCATTTGTTAATAATAGAACTTTGGTTTTGGATGATTGTTTATTTGTTCCAGATTTTAAGCTGAATTTAATTTCTGTTAATTGTTTGATTAAACTTGGTTTAATAGTTCAATTTAATTCCTCAGTTTCTATAAGGAGTTAATCTTCTTTTATATATTCTGGTACTTTTTTTAATGGTATTTATTTCCTTAGTCCTATACCCCATAAAGTTAATTATGTTGAATTAGGAGATGAAGACCATGTTCATCTATCTAAGAAAAGAAAGGTTTCCAATGAAACTTATCTTTGACATTTGCGATTAGGTCATATTAACTCTAACAGGATACAAGGTTTGGTCAAGAGTGGGATTTTAAAATCCCTGGTTTTTGAACCGATATCAGTATGTGAATCATGCTTACAGGGTAAAATGACAAAGCGGCCTTTCAAGGCCAAAGGAAATCGTGCCACACTTCAGCTAGAATTGGTACATACTGATGTATGTGGACTAATAAGTGTCCAGCCCAGAGAAGGTATGGGTACTTCATCACATTCACTGATGATTACTCAAGATTTGGATACATATACTTGATGCATCATAAGTCCGAAGCTTTTGGAAATTTCCAAGAGTTTAAGGCTGAGATAGAAAAGCATCTTGGTGTTCAAATCAAGACTCTTAGGTCTAACCAAGGAGGTGAATACCTATCTGGAGAGTTCAGGTCTTACTTGACTAAAGAGGGGATAGTTTCACAACTATCTTCTCCAGGGACACCCTAATAGAATGGAGTTGTTGAAAGGAGAAAAAGAACCCTTTTAGAAATGGTGAGGTCCATGCTTAGTTATTCGTCTTTGTCTTAATCATTTTGGGGGTATGCCTTAGAAACTGTCGTGTACTTATTAAATTTAGTTCCATCTAAATTTGTTTCAAAGACACCCACAGAACTATGGAATGGGCGCACACCCTGTTTGAACCATATTCGGATTTGGGGTGCTCCAACACATGTCTTACAACAGAAGCCAAATAAAGTGGAATCACGTACAGAAGTGTGCATGTTTGTAGGCTATCCTAAAGGAACTAGAGGTTGGATGTTTTATAGTCCATAAGGTAAGAAGGTCTTAGTGAGCACTCACGCAACTTTCCTAGAGAAGGACTAATGACAATTTGCAAACCAAAGAGTTTGATTATTCTTGATGAGCTTGTCTCAGGTCAATTTTTAACTCAACCTTAAGTGGTTCCATCATATGTTCCTATGGTTGTTCAAAGAGGAAAATATACTTGAAAGTGAACATACACAGGAACTAGATACAAAACTAGAAGTTCAGCATAATGATCTACAAGTGGAACCTGTAGAAATGCAAGTACCACTTATTGAAGAACAAAATCAAGAATTGGTTAATCCACCTAACGAGGATCTTCAAGAAATTATTGATCCACCTAATTTGGATTCTCTTGTAGATGTATAACAACAAGTTAGGCAAAGTCATAGTGGGAGAATGATTCGTAAACCCGCAAGATATCTCTTGTTGGGAGAATCATACCAGACTGTCACTATTGAAAGAGATGACGATCCCACTAGTTACGACGATGCACTTGAAGATGTTGATGCTAAGGAATGGCTTAGGGCTATGAACTGTGAGATGGAATCTATGCATTCTAACTCGGTTTTTGGTCTTTTGTAGAAGCACCTAAAGGGATAAAACCCATTGGGTGTAAATGGATCTACAAGAGAAAGAGAGGATTAGACGGAAAGGTTGAAACCTTCAAAGCTAGATTGGTGGCAAAAGGGTACACCTAAGTAGAAGATATAAACTATGAAGAAACCTTTTCGCCAGTAGCCATGCTTAAGTTTATTTGGATTCTCTTAGCTATTGCGGCAAGTCTCGATTATGAGATTTGGCAAATGGATGTCAAGACTGCTTTTCTAAATGGAAATTTAGAAGAGGACATCTATATGCACTAACCAAAAGGGTTCATAGTCAAAGGGTAGGAACACGTGGTATGCAAGTTGCAATGGTCTATTTATGGACTTAAGCAAGCATCGAGGTCATGGAACATTAGGTTTGATCAAGCCATTAAATCTTATGGTTTTGAGAAAAGTCCTGATGAGCCATGTGTATATAAAAGAATCCAAGGGTAAACAATATCTTTTCTGGTGCTTTATGTAGATGATATAATCCTCATTGGAAATGACACTAAGGTATTGTTAGACATAAAGACATGGTTGAACAAGCATTTTGATATGAAGGACATAGGAGAGGCAAATTATATTCTTGGTATTAAACTCTTAGAAACCAAAAGAATATGTTATTGACATTGTCCCAGGCCTCCTACATTGACAAAGTCCTTGCCAGGTTCAACATGGAGAATTCTAAGAAGGGAATTTTACCCTTCAGACATGGGATTCATCTCTATAAGGAGCATTCTCCTAAGACTCCTGAGCAGAGAGAATGCATGGGTAGGATACCTTATGCTTCGACTGTAGGTAGTCTAATGTATGCTATGTTATGCACCAGGCCAGACATCTACCATGCAGTGAAAGTTGTTAGTCGGTACAATCTAATCTAGGAGAGGAACACTAAATAGTAGTTAAGCATATACTCAAGTATCTTCGGAGAACGAGAGATTATATGTTGGTCTATTCTAGTGGGAGTCTTGAAATCATTGGTTACACAGACTCAGATTTCCAAGGAGACACAGTGGTAATCAAGATAGTATCAGAAGAAAACCTTGGTGACCCTTTTAACCACGATTTTACCTGAACATGTGTTCGAGAGGCATGTTAAATCTATGGGTCTTAAGAAGATTCCAGACTTGCTATAGCTTTAAGAGATTGAATTTCCACTTTATTTATTTTGCGCTCTTTGAGCAAGACATCATGACATTGTATTTTTTTTTAAGTTATAAATGAGGTATTATTCATTTATGGTATGCACACAAAATTTACAAACACCAAGGTCTAGATCAATTGTAGAGTATATGATCATATGGATACGTTCATGGAGGACATGATCATAGGTTTTTACAATTGATGAATGGGTTCACAACTGTTAAATAAAGTTGGGCGCTTTATTTAGACTACAATATTTTATAAAATGGTCTTCTCCGAGCCATTGTAAAATATTGGTGTGAATTAATGTTCGCATTGAAAGGGTCAAGGAGAGATTTGATTAAGGTTGTTTTTCTGTCATAAGTATCAAATCTCTAGCTAACCATAGTTATGTGATTGCTCTTAATCCTGAGTTTATTATAAATAGCCAATTATATAATTTTCATTCTTTGATTTACCAACGGGTGAGGCCCAACCAATTGATAGCCAATAACTCGGTATTTTGCGAGGAAAATTATTTGATTATTGGTATTTATGAGATAAACAACATGGAATTTGTAGGATATGTTCCCTTGATATGTTTCGGTACTTGGACATTAAAGACACTGACCAGTGCATGTAATCCATTAGAGAAATTATCAAAGTCAAGGGAATAAATAATTGATTGAGTAACAGAAAATTCATCAATCAATTATTAACATATTACAAAGGGGCAATGCATATTAGGGTTATATATATATATTTTATTATTATTGATCTTGGAGTTCAACTTCGGGCTTTTAGTGGAATAACACTAAATTATATAATCATTTATTGATTATAAAGAGCCTTGATTAATAATAGATGGTGAATGCCCGTGCTAGCTTGAAACAAAGGGTGAGACATTTTCAGTTGATGATGAAAAGTGAGTTACATGGTTTTGGACTTTAAGCTTAAGTTTGTACTCAAGAGCAAGTGGGAGATTGTTGGGAATGCTCTTTATACAAAAGCTATTGGGCTTAAGTGTATGACAAAAGCCCTAGAGACCTAAGTTTAGGTTTCTTAGTTTTCTATGTAATAATCCTATTTGCTTTAGACAAATACAACAATTGTCATTATCTCTCTGAAATAGAAAAGTGCCCACACATTTGTTGGATATAGGGGGAGCAACAACAAGAATGAAGCCTATGATTTAGAAGAATGTTTTGAGCTTTTCACATGCCTTGAAGATTGTAATTCAAATGAAGTGTATGAGAGGCCAATCTTTTGATCCTTGCATTGCATGCACATAATCATTTACATGCTTAAATGTTTTCATTAAAATATCAAAGCTTCTCACACTTTGAAAAGGAAATTAATTGAGTAATGTTTTTGGAAAAATGTAATTCCACTGTTTTAATCGATTACACAATGGTTTAATCGATTATTTAGTTCGTGTTTAAAACTGGAAAAGATTTGATGACCATATTAATCGATTACACAACTCTTGTAATCAATTACATAGTGTAAAATGAATATTGAGCATTGCTGTTTTAATCGATTATCGTTATTCGTAATCGGTTACATACGCTATTTGAAAAAGCCTGCTTCACTACTTTAATCGATTACCATAAAATGTAATTGATTACACAAGCTGCTTCGGAAATAAAATTTCTCTGATTTAATCGATTACAACTCGGGTTAATCGATTATTTTGTTCGTTGTGAAACCCAGAATGGAGCCTTGAACAATTTAATCGATTAAGTGACAATTTAATCGATTACATAAGACATTTTAATAGATTATTTGGGGCGTGTAATCGATTACAGGTTGTTACAAAAAGCTGTTATAAATAGAAAGAAGGCTTGGCTTGAAACTGAACTTGAGTACTTCGAATTTTCTGAATATACACAAGCCTTCTAAGAGTTAGAAAGTGATTTTCTGGGTTAACTAAGTTCTTGTCCCACTCTTTATTCTTCATGGGTATTGAATGATTTCTTGGGCAAGAGATTTCAAAGGAGTAATGGAGAACATGTTCTGAAATTCTTTTTTCTGCAATTCAACTTTGATTGGTAACTCATATGCATTCATATTCATTGGATCATTAGGTTGTTTCTCTCCATTATCTTTGGTTGTAAATTCTTTTTTGTAATGTTTGATATTTGATGCTATTGTAAAGGGTTCTTTGAAGCTTGGGCTAGAGTAGTGTTCTCTAGGGAAGAACAGAGTAGTGTTCTCTGATTCTTGTTCACTAGAAGTCTAATAGGGTTTTAGATTTCTATTCTTATCTAGTGTTGATAAAGAGAGTTTGTTGTAAAGCTTGTAAGAACTGGAATTTATAATAGTGGAACTCTAATCTAGTGTTAATTAGAAGAAACTGGATGTAACTTCTTTTGAGAAGTGAACCAGTATAAATTCTTGAGTTGCTATTCTATTCCTTCATCTTTATCAGTTATCTTATTCATTTATTCTTGGCATCATTATCATTACTTAACAAGTTCTATTTTGAGCTATTGATTTCTTGAGCTGAGTGATTTGATTGATTATTCTTTGTTTTAAAAGTGATTAAGATCCTTTAACTTTGATTTTATAAACAATTTTTTTTATACTAAGATCAAACAAATTCACCCCCTCTTGGTTATTGTGGGTATTCCTATTGTTTTCACATTGTAATTGATTAAAACAGACAACACTTGCTTATTACAACAGACAAGACTTTTGATGTGATCTTGAAAGGCTTGAGTTCTAGCTCCCTTCATGGGTCCTTCAAAGTTCACCAAAGGAAGTGTTTCAAGCTCTCAATGCTATTGTGGTGATTCTTCCTAGGCTTATTGGAAAGCTTTTCCATGGTGCCATCCATCTTCATCCCTAACCTTTCTTCCATCTTCCATTGCTGAATTAAAAAGCTTAAAAACAACCGCAAATTTTGTGAAAGTGCAGAATTCAGAGTTCTTGAAGAAGATTGAGTTTTATTGCAAGGTAGATTTGGGAAAACTAATGGCTATGGGTGTAACACCCCAAAATTTCCATAACTATAGTTCAATAGATATTTATGAAAGTCTTAAGTTAGGGAAGATTTGATTATAGGGGTGACATATCAATTAGAAACATTACGGAAAGATTTGGGGAAAAATGACCATATTGCCCTTACCGTAAAGTAGAAATGACAAAAATGTCCTTAAGGTCAAAATGACGGAAATGTCCCTGGATATTTTAAAAATTATAAAACCGCCCTTAGATATTTTAGAAAGATATTTTAGAATGGAAACTTACATAAACGCCCTTGAATATTTTGGAAAGGACAAGAACATCCTTAGATATTTTGAATAGATATTTTATGATGGAAATACAGAATACTCTTAGATAACAGATAGTTTGTGACATGAAACTATAAGTGGAATTAGGTTTTTCTTAAACATCCAATGATATAAAAGGAAGAAAACTTAGGTGTGAAGAGTATGTGAAAAACCATGTAGAAAGGAGGAGAATATTCATGAAAGCCACTTGCAAAAGTGAAGCTATGTAATGAATACAAGTGTTAGGACACTTGTAAGGCACATGATGAAGATTTTTCCTCTAACATTTATGTGAAGCTCGGAAAATAATAGTGAAGCTTCATGATTTTGCCAACTCAAAGGTACACTTGGAAGAAGATTAAGAGAAGGCTTCATGAAATTGAACAAGTGTCAAAACACTTGTATGGTGTAGATTTAGTTTAAGTAGATTTTTCTTAAAAAGCAAAAATCTTATCTTGTCTTCTTTGGCAGAACACGTGGACAGTTATAGGCATTATTTCAAAAATCCCAACGGTCAAAAGTTGTATATGTGAGATAGGAGTATGCCTTTAAAAATTTTAAGGAAATCCAACAGTTAACAAATCCAGAACCAATATTTTACTAAAACGGGTTTTGGGGTAAATTTAAGAATGAAGGAAAAACACAAAATCTTCCTATTCCACGAAAATTGGTGAAAATTGCACTCCAAGCCAAGCTACCATACGTATACTATCAAGAAGGAGGAAGAAATGGTGAGAATATTAAAGGATAAAGACACTTGGTTGGTAGAAAAGCTTGAACACTTGCCATTGGTCCATTTGGAAAATTAGTCAACATAACTTTAAGATATTTTCCTAACTAGCAAACAAATAAGGATGCCTCCACAAAGCTTGAAACCAACATGCAAATAAGGAACAAAGGAGAATGCTATAGAATTTTCAAGAAGGGACACTTGTAGGGTGGAAAATGAAGAGCCAATGGGATCAAAGCACATGGAAAGCTAGGTTATAAATGCTTAAGATATTTGTAGCAAAAGCAAGACCAACAAGCTTATATAAAAGAGGGAGGGGACCGAAATTGAAGGCTGGTCCAAAGGAAGCTACATGCATAAACATCCCACTTCCATCACTTTCCAAATATTCCATCTTTGTTACCTTTTGTTTAACACAAAACAAAGGCCTTCACCCTTGGAAACCTCACGTGAAGCACTAGGAGAACTAGGAGCAAGGCTAGCAAATTTTAAAGGAGAAAGCAAGGTATGGGAAGTTTATGATAATTAAAGTTTGAATATTAAGATTCTTATTGGTTTCTACAAAGAATTAGCCTTGCATACTAGGTGTTTGAGTAAATACCTCAAAGAGATAAAGATTGTTAAATAAAATGATTATTTGAATAAGTGATTTGATTTTGGTTTAATGAATGCTTGGTTGAATAAATAACTTGAAACTAGCTTAATGGGTAAATGCTAAGTGACTTAAATCTATATGTGTTATGACTATTTTAAGAAAATAGTTGATTAAAATCATGGAATGTTTTATTAAAGTTTAGAGGTTGTGTTAAATGTTTTACTAAAGCTTAAGTGTTTTAAGTGTTCTATAAATCTTTGAGCCTATCCATTTTATGTTGAAAGCATGCTTATCATATTGAACTTTATAAAGATTAACGTTAACTATAGTTTAAGTACAATTTTCTTTAAAGTATTCTATAAAACAAAGCTTGCACACCATGTGTTTGATAAACTGTTTGAGTGTGTTCTATTCATGTATTGCTAAGTGTTTTATGAAGTTCATGTGTTGTTGGAAATTTATATGAATTGTTATGAAATCCATGTGTTGCTGAGTGTTTTTATAAATCTTTATACATGAATGATATGTTGAGCTGAGTTCTGTGCTAGATTTATGTTAAATGGTTAGTAAAGCATATGAGATATAAATTGGAGATTAATACTAAAGAGTAAATATGAGATAAAAGAGAATCATACATGCATGTTTCATATGCATATGCCCTGTGGGGGTTAAGCCGTGTTACCTCAAGAAGAGGTGTGTCAGATAGCTTGACTGAGTCCATGCGTTCAGACAAAAGGAGTCTGAGCTGGGGGGTAGTTGTGGTGGTGAGGACCACACCACCATGATGATCACATGGATGGAGGTGTTGTAACATCTAAATTTTTTTTTCCGCTTATTTCCTTTTATACATAATTTTATTTTACAAAATCGTTTTTCTTCATTTCTTAAATAAACTTTAATTAAAATAGTTACCATCAAATATTTCTAAGTACGAGAGAAAATATTTTACAGTCCAAGACAGTCTTACATAATATAATCCAGATACAGATCATCAAACCAAAATAGTCCATTACAAATTACATGACTTCAGAGTCAATAATACACCAAGCACAGAATACAAATCATCCAAGCTCTTCCATCACACCATCTCAGCTTAACTTTGATTGTTCCTCTGCTCGCCCAACAAATTGGGGTTTCACAGGTGTCAACCACAAACACAAAAATAGGATAAGTATATGATAAACATAGTTAGATAAAATAACATATTCATAATAAATCAAAATAATACTCATAAAACAAGATACATGATAAATGCATGACGGATGCATGATTCTTGATTAAAATGATGCATGACTGAGATCTCAGGTTCTCATTTAATGGTACCATAGTCAAGATAACCCTACCCACTCTAGTGGAAGCCCCACCCTCTCTAGTGGAACACACCTCCTCTCTGAGGTTAAATGGTACCATAGTCAAGATAGTCCACTCGCTCTAGTGGAACACACCTCCTCTCTGAGGTTACTTTTATTACCTCCACTCTGAGGTAATTAAATACAGATGAAATATGCAATGAATTGCCTTTATTTCTTATTTACTCTTCACCATTAATCTCCAATTTATTTCTCATATGCTTTACTAACCATTCAACATAATTCCAGCACAGAACTTAACTCAACATATTATTTATATATAAAGATTTATAGAAACACTCAGCAACACATGGATTTCATAACAATCCATATAAATTTCCAATAACACGTGAACTTCATAAAATACTTAGTAGAACATACTCATCACATAAACTTTAATAAAAACATCTTTTGGATATATAACATACAATTTTTAGTAAAATATCAAGTAACAAATAACACACCAACTTTTAGTAAAAACATTAAATTAAACAAAAGTTTTAAGTTACTTAATCCCTTTTCTTACTGAATTAGATTTAAGTTATTCATTATAACCATTATTTTTAAGTTACTTATCCACTTCATCATGTATGTACCTTTTCTAATTCTTAGAGACATTTCATCAAACACATGGTATTCAAAGTTTTAATTCTTTTAAATGAGAATCTAACATAAAGAATATCTAAACCATGGTTATCACAGTACTTCCCCATACCTTACTTCCTTTGTTTGAATTTAGTAACTTTTCCTCAAGACTTCTAGCTTTTTCACGTGAACTTCAAGGTTGTGGGCCTTGGTTTGGCTTTTTAATTTAAATGAAAGGGATGTAGGATGGAAGTGGAATGCTTCACCACGTGTAGTTGCCTCCATCTTGGTCCCCACCACCCTTTTTTATAGGCTAGGTAAATTGGCTTTGTGTTGAAATATCTTCAAACTCATAATTACCTTGCTTTTTATTTGGTTTATTTTCATTGGTCCTTGATTTTCCACCTTACAAGTGTCCAAGTTCTTGAGATTTCCACATCCTTCTCCTTGGCTCTCAATTTGCACGTGGACTTCAAGCCTTGTAGGGAAAGTTTTACCAATTTTCCTTTCTTTTACGTTTTTGTGTTTCTTAAAAAAACCCGTTTCTGTAAAATAATGATTATGGATTATTTAACCGTTGGATCTCCTTAAAATTTAACAAGCATACTCCTATCCCACATATCTAACTTTGGACCGTTGGGATCTTTGAAATAATGTCTAGAAATTTCCACGTGTTCTGCCAAAGGAGACAAAATAAAATTTGCTTCAAATATCTTTTAAGCATTTATAACCTAGCTTTCCGAATGGTCCAATTGCATGCTACCTAGCTTCTTAACCGTACAAGTGTCTTTGTTCTTGAGTTTTCTAAAGCTTTCTCCATCCTTCTTGTAGTCCACGGCCAAGCTTGAATTTTTTGAAGCAAATATGTTGCAATTTTACAAGTTTCACATGGATGGCTAGGTTTTTTTAGAGATTTTTATGCTTTATTTGAATTAATTTATGTCTTGAAATTAAATAACATCGCTTCTATAATCTATGGAAGCTTAGTTCTATTTGGTTTTATGGAAATAAAATCCTAACAATCTTTTGGAACTAGCTTAAGTTTGGTAGCATTTTTAGGATGTCACATAATTTTTCTTTCAATGGTTTTATTTAATTTCTTATTGGTTCATTTTGTTTTAATTAATAAAATGTCTAGACACTTTATTTAAGAATCTAGTCCTCTCATATTTAAGAGAAAATTCCACAGATTGTATCTTTCCTTTTTCTATGTTTTTATGAAACTCAGGTTATTTTAGATTAAATTCTTTTTAAATGTTTTCCAAAATTTCAAAAAATTCCATTTCATGATTTTTCTTCATGAATAATATCAATAATTCCTTATCTAGGAGCATACTGCATTTTTGTCAGATGTTTATAGCATTATTGAGGCTATATGACCTTATCAAAGCTAAAGGGTATTTTGGTCATTTTTCAAAATGTCCAAGGGCATTTGTGTCTTTTTAAAAAATGTCCAAGGGTATTTTTGTCATTCTATCTAGGAATGTATACTTATAAGAAAATTCACATATATGTTGAAATATGAGGGTGTTACAGGTGACCTTCCTATTGCAACACCGACCTACCCTGACTGAATGGATAAGTTCGTTCCACTGAGAGAGGGTGGGACTATCTTGACTATGGTACCATTTGAGAAGATGATGAGAGAGTCCATGCATCATTTGAATAGAGATTTATACATCATCCATGCATCTTATTTTTTGAATGATATTATGACCATCTGTGTGTATATTCCTTTATTATGACCATCTGTGTATATATTCTTTTATTCAAACTATGTTTGTCATAAACTTACCCTATTTTGTGTCTGTGGTTAACACCTGCGATGACCTCAATTTATTTGGGCGAGCAGAGGAACAGTAAAGCAGAGGATGATTGTGAAGAAGAGATGATGAAGATATTTTGATGACTTGTATTTTGGATGTGTAACTTGAACTAGACTTTAGATCCGTCTGTATATTCTTTTGGACTGTATATTTTGGACTGTATTATGGATTGAATTTAATTATTATGGACTTCGAATGAACACGGTTACACTAGTGATGATGAATACCGTTCGTATGAATTATTCTAAGCAAAAAGAAAAAGAATTTTCTGTGAAATTTATAACCAAGATAATTTTAATGAAAGTGGAAAAGAAATTTCATTCAAAATCAATAAAATATAAGATAGTAAAACGAGGTGTTACAATGGGTTCAACTATACATCACAGCCATTCATCATGTGGTATCTAGAGCCTAATCGTTATGAAATTCTTCTTCAAGTTCAGTTTTAAAAGTTCTTGAATGGTAAAAATCTGCACCAAATCCAAAAACGAAAATCCATTTCAATTCCTTGTTTCTTGTTGTTTTCTTTTGATTCTTGGTGGTGTGGACTTGTTATGTGTTCAGCCACATATCCTTGTGTATTCCTTCAAGTTCCATGTGATTTCATGTGTTCATGTTCTTCATGTGTTCTTGATATTTTTCTAATTTTCTAGTCTTGATTATTGTCAATTTTTGTTAGTAGTGTTTTTTGTGTTGTATGACCACTTGTTTTGATTCTAATCTCATGTCTAAACTGAATTGAGTTGTTAGAAACAAATTTTACAATAGTCATACATCAAAATTTTCGTGATTCATCAATTTCTTTAAGAATTTTTGAACTTGTGCAAAAGAAAAACAAAACCTTACAAAAATTTTGTGAAAGAAACAATCAAAAGCAAAAGAAAAATACATCAAGTGGTATCAAATTGGTACAACTAAAGACATTATTGATTGGTGGTTGGAAAAAGTGAAAGAAAAAACAAAATTTAGAAGAAAATCAAGGTTACAAAAGCTACAAGTTCAAATTTCCTTTGAACCACAAAATTACATGAACTTGTATGATATGCAAATTTGATGAAATTTGGCTTCTAGCAATTGAATTTACTTGCCATATCCTACTTGTGAAATTTAGTACAATCCATAATATTCCTTGAGTTGTCTCATTAAGTTCTAATTAGGGTTGTGCTTTTCTAAAATTTTTCTTTTGTTGCTTGTCTCTTAAAAAATTTCAAGGTTTTTTCTTAGAGTTTTCTTGTTCTTGGACTCTTGAGTTTAGCCTAGAATCATTTCCTATTTCACTATAGTAAAGAAACTTGATTTGATTAGAAGTTTTTGCTTAAGAACTATAGAGAGGAATAAGAGTGCAAAAAGGAAAGAGAGAACATTACAAAGAGAGCCTAGATAAAGTGTGCAAACACGAGTGAGAGTGACAAACACTTAAAGAGTGGTGAGAAATTCCTTATATACTTGTTTTTTTGCTAACAATTTTTTTTGAAGGATGAGCTCAATAGGAGATGAGGCTATGTCACCTAGGACCTCTAGGTTGATGAGAGCCATGACAAAACAAATGGAAGACTTGCAAACCATTTGAAGAGTTACAAAGGGAGACACAAAGGAGGAATCATCCAATGGAAAGTGTGGATGGAGAGGTTAATAGTAGTACAAGAGTGAGTGAGTATGCTTCCTCTCATGGAGGAAATTCTTATGATGAGAGGAGTGAGAGGGAGGATAAGAGAGAAAATAATAGAAGAGAAAATAGGAGATACAACCCTAGGAGACATAATATAGATGATGAAGATTGGAGGGTGAGGAGAGAAGAAAGAGAAGGGGGGAATGGAGGATTGAATGGAATGAAAATTAAAATTCCAAAATTCCTTGGCAATAATGATCCTGAAGAGTACTTTGAGTGGGAGATGAAAGTAGAACAAATTTTCTCATGCCAACAATTTGATGAAGAAAAGAAAGTTACTCTAGCAACTCTAGAATTTGGTGGCTATGCTTTGATATGGTGGAACTAAATTCAAATGGACATGGGGAGGATGAGGAGGCAAAGAGTAAATTCTTGGGATGACTTGAAGGCATGCTTGAGAGGAAGATTTGTTCCCACTTATTATGCAAGGGAAGTCCACAATAAGCTCCAAAGACATTTCCAAGGTTACAAGAGTGTTGATGAATACTATAAGGAAATGGAATTGATGATGATAGAAATGGAAAATCCATTCGGGGAATTTCTGATACAAGTATTCAATTAGTTAGGACTTGTTTAGTGTTGAATTGGGATCAAGAAGGGCTGAAATTGTGGAAAGCCAAGAAGAAACTATGGCTAGGTTCCATCATGGCTTGAATAGAGAAATTCAAGATGTGATGGAGCTACATTCTTATGCTACAATTGAGGGGCTAGTCCACAAAGCTCAAAGGGTGGAGCAACAACTAAAAATGAGAAAAACTTATTTTTCCAAGACCAACGGGGCTACAACTTCCATCTGGAAGGACAAGCCTAAAAGGGAGTTTTCTCACAAGAAAAATAAAGAAGAAAAGTTGGAGAGCCCAAGAAAAAAATTGTGAAACCAACTCCTAAAAGATCAAGCAATATCAAGTGTTTTAAGTGCCTTGGTAAGGGTCACATTGCTTCCCAATATCCCAACAAGAGAACTATGATTTTGCTTGAGGATGGAGGCATAAGGAGTGAGTCTTCAAGTGACTCAACTAGTTCTTCAACTGAAGAAGAAAAAGAACTCACACTAGTGGAGGCCGAAGAGGGTGATCTCTTGATGGTAAGGAGAATGTTGAGCAATTTTTTCCTAGAAAAAGAGGAGACTCAAAGAGAAAATATTTTCACACAAGGTGCTTGGTTAAAGATAAAGTTTGCTCACTTATCATTGATGGTGGTAGCTGCACCAATGTGGTTAGTACAAGACTTGTGGAGAAATTACACTTGTCAACCACAAAACATCCAAAGCTATACAAGCTACAATGACTTAGTGAAAGTGGAGAAGTGGTGGTAAATTCTCAAGTGATCATTCCTTTTCCTATTAATGCTTATCATGATAATGTTCTTTGTGATATTGCTCCTATGGAGGCTGGTCATATCCTTCTTCGTGGACCATGGCAATATGATAGAAAAGTGATACTCAATGGCATGCAGAACACTTTTAAGTTTGAGCACCTAGGCAATAAAATTATTTTGAAGCCTTTGACTCCTAGACAAGTGTGTGAGGATCAAATAAAAATAAAAGCAAAGAGAATTGAGGAGTCGAAAAAAAAATACTGCACCTAAAAAAGAGAAGAAAAGTGAGTATTAGGAATTTTTCACCACGGCAAGCGTACCGTTGTTATCGCTGTAAGTTTGGAAGTTATTAAAGTTCGTCTCCACAAGGATTTGGATTTACGTCGGTTGATTTAAAATTTAACAATTTAGTAGTTATATACAGATAAAAGGCGAAGATTCATTTTGTTGTTGTTTGTTGCGGAAAATGTAAAATAAAGATAACGGAAAACAAATAAAGGATCACGGGAAATGAAATAAATAAACGGATACAAGTTAAGTAAGTATAGGATTGGGTTTCGTCTTGCTTATCCCTTTAATTGATTTTACCTATACATTTTCTATTCTTGTTGACTCACATGTTTAGATAAACTTAACTCGATTCCTTGCAATTAAGCCCTATGGATATTTTACTAAATATCGATCCCTCGTATATTTAATTAAATACCCAAGCATTAAGGTCATATTCACGTGTTTAATGCGATCGAAACATTAAGCTCTATTCCTAGTAACGTAAAGTAACGAGTGATTAAATTCAGTTCAAACCCTAAGATTACTTTCCAGTCTCACTTAGGAGTCTAAGTTCGTGATCCTAGTGATCAAGTAGAATCAAGCATTAAGCGTAGAATAAAATCACCAACAAGGAATAGAATAATGCATAAATAATTTTAAAAGAGCATAGGGATAAGAAGAGTACGTCCAATCCTTAGAGAAGCTTAAGTGAACATGGGCATAACCTCCCCGAGAGACTGACCGATTAAGCACGTCATCGACCTTTGCTTCGGCAGAATCTCCTTACAAAAGTCACTCACCTCACTTCCCTAAGTTCTACACTCACTTAAACTAAGAAAACAAGAAAACAAGAGCAGTTGGTGCCCTTGGGCCTAATTTGTTGTTTGAGGCTTCTTCCTTTGCTTAGTTCACCCTAGGCTCCTATTTTCGCAAGCTTGGCTCTTCCGTAATCTTCAAACCTAGCAAAATTAAATCAATTAATTGGACGAAAGCTTCTCAAAACACAAAAGCATAGCTTACCTTAATATTATGATCATTTAACTAGGTTTCTAGGGTTATCTTGTGATTAAATCTACAAGAATGACGGATAAGTGCCATGTTTGAATCCTATTTTCTGCTAATTTGTGGCACTTATCAACTCCCCCCAACCTAGAATCTTACTTGTCCTCAAGCAAAGCTAAGGATATCATGCTTTGACAAGAATCAACTTAGTTTTGATCAGAACAATTTTTTCAAAAAGTAGTTAACCTTGATACTTTGAGAAAACAATTTGATGGATTTTCATGAAATCAAAATGAGGTTAGAGTCAAGTTTACACTTCATTTCAAAAAGACCGCAGAGGAAACATGTGACTGATATCAAACAGAGGAAAACCTCTCAAAAAGTGTTTAATTCTCCCAAAGGTAAGTGTTTACTCTCATACTCTCACATCCATCACTGATATATCTTAGATAAAATTTGCAGTTTATTTCCCATCAAATCATAACACATATTCATCATGGATCATTAGGTCTTTTATGGCTGGGCTGGGCTAGAAAGAAATCTTGGTTTTTCTAGATATTCAAAAGACCATTAGGACTAGGAGAGCAAGCTAGAAACATAGACATTTAAACCTTTTACTTCCTATTCCTTTTCTCTTTTTCCAAGATATCTTTCTCATTTTTCTTTTTCTTTTTCACCCAACTTTTCTTTTTCTTTCATTTTTATTTTTCTTTTATTTCTTTCTTTCTTTTCTCTTTCTTTTTCATATAAATAACGTATAACCACTGCTAAAATTCTTTTTCATAACATAACTATCCACTAAAAAATCTTCCATAGTGACTCACTCCCTTTTGCTCTCCTAACCTTAGGTAGGGTATGGAATTCCTATCCTAGGCTAGGGTTTGAATAAAATATCACTGTTTGGGCTCAAAGGGGTGTTCAAAGGATAAATCATTTAAGTATGTTGGGATAGCTTTTTGGCCAGTGGTTTATAATATATTCAAAAAGAAAGATGGCCTAAATCATATCCATGAATCATATGCTTATAACAATTAGAAATTCATGCAAAAATTACTATAGATTATACCAGTGAGATCTCTCTGTGTATAATGTCTGTTTAGATGCACACACTCACTTGGGCTCAAGGTCTGTTTTCATGTTTTCAACTAAATCATTTGTTTCCTACTGAAGTCATTTATCAATTTCCATGCAAAAAGACTTTTTACCTTGATTTTTGATTTTTCTGAAAAGACCATTTATTCTTGTTTTTCATTTCTCAAGGGTTCCTACAAAAACTTAATTTTTGTGGTTCTGATCTTTTAAAAGAAGTTTCAAAACATTTTTAGTTGATTCTTTTCAAAACATGACATATCAGTTAAGCCCCAAAAAAAGATTTTTACAAGCATAAAACAAAAAGTATTTTAACATGTGTAATTTAGAAAAGAGAAACTTCTATGTGCAAGCAAAAAGAAGCAAAATATAGTAACTAACAGACAAAGTACTGAATTTAAAACTATAAAGCAGTAAAGAAATTAAAAACGATATCACTGTTTTTGAAGATCGTGGTTGAGAAGCTTGATGTCCTCTCTTCAGCTTATCAACAAAATCTACCACGTTCTTTTCCTTTGATTTTGCCTTCTTCTTAACAAAATGTACCTATAACCAAATTCTAACAAAACAAATGATATTTTCAAAAAGCTAAGATATAAACTAATAATAAAAGACAAAATTTAAAAACACTGGGTTGCCTCCCAGGAGCGCTTCTTTAACGTCGTATTAGCTGGACGCCTTTGTTATGATTTCGGCTCTATATGATTAGAAAATGTGGACGAGCCATCAACTACTGCGTTTTTCTTATTCAAAACATCCACCTTAAAACTTCCCTCACCAGTTTGTTTGATGCCTTCAAAAACATGGAATTGAATTTCATCATTTTGTACTCTGACAGTGAGCTTTCCTTCATCAACATCAATCAGCACCTTGGCAGTCTTCATAAAAGGTCTACCAAGAATTAATGGAATTTCACTGTCCTCCTTCATGTCCATTACTACAAAGTCGACTGGGAAGAAGAATTTGTCGACTTTCACCAACACATCTTCCATAACGCCATAGGGATGCTTAATTGATCTATCAGCTAGCTGCAGCGTCATCCTGGTAGGTTTAATTAGAACCCCTTCTATCTTCTTAACCATGGATAATGGTATGAGATTGATGCTTGCACCTAAGTCAAGAAGAGATTTTCCCACAGATAAATTACCTATAGTAACAGGGATTGTAAAGCTACCTGGATCTCGGGATTTTTCTGGGAGAGTCTTTTGGATGATAGCACTGCATCCTGCATCCAGCTCTATGGTCTCCTCATCGGTGTATCTTCTTTTCTTGGTTAGGAGATCCTTCATGAACTTGGCATATTTTGGCATTTGCTCCAACGCCTCAGAAAAAGGGATATTTATCTGTAACTGCTTAAAAATATCAAGAAAACGCTTGTACTCCCTTTCCTTTGAATTCTTGGATGGAGCATGTGGATATGGCATATGTTGGACTGGTGGTGGGGTTAAGGCTGCCTTGCCTTTGTCACTCTTTTTCTTTTTATCTTCACTTACCACTTTTCTCTCAATTTTCTCATTAGGTTCATCCTCTTCTTTTTCTTTTTCATCATCTTCTTTCCTACCAACCACAGTTCCCCTTCTTGTGATAATGGCGTTACGTTGCTCCTTGGGGTTGACTTGAGTGTTGGCTGAAAAAGATCCTCCTCCATGCTCAGCTACTTGTTTTACAAGTTGTCCTATTTGAACTTCTAAATTCTTGATAGAAGCATCGGTGTTCTTTTGATTGCTGATGGATACTTGCATGAACTGAGTGAGGGTATCTTCCAGCTTTGTCAGTTTATCAGACTGATCTTGCTGTGGCATATTGCTATTTGGAAAAGAAGAACTTACAAAAGGAGGGTTAGTGGGGACATTATAAGCATTATAAGCATTAAAAGGTTGATTAGAACCTGGACCATTGCAGTATCCTTGGTAATTCCCTTGATAGCTTTGTTGAGGTCTTGACTGAGTTTGCATGTAATGTGCCTCTTCTTGGGAAAAATCACTAGGTACTGAACAATGGCCATTTTGGTGGTTGCCTCCACAGAAATCACAACTCAAATTTTGTTGAACTCGATGTGCTTTTTGTGTACCTCCTTGCTGAAGTTGAGGGATTTGGCCTATTTGTTTGGTTAAGGCCTCTATTTGCTGGGTCAAGAGCTTATTTTGAGCCAAGATAGCACTTTGAGTGTCAAGCTCTAGTATCCCTTTCCTCTGAATGGGTGACCTATCATGATGAGACTGATAGTCACTTGCAGCTATTGAGTCGATGATCACGATTGCTTCTTCGGGACTCTTAGACATCATGGTTCCTCTAGCTGAAGCATCTAGAATCATCTTGGTTTGAGGCCTCAAACCACTGTAGAAGATAAGCAACTGAGCGGCGTCATCAAAGTTGTGGTTCGGGCATCTCCTCAATAGTGATTTAAATCTTTCCCAGGTCTCGCAGAGAGGTTCATCAACTCCTTGAGCGAAAGTGGCAATGGCAGACTTTGCACTGATGAATCTTGAAGGCGAAAAGAATCTAACGATGAATTTCTCCTCCAAGTCTTCCCACGTGCTTAGACTCTTGTTGGGTTGTGATTGAAGCCAAGTCTTTGCTTTACCTGTTAAAGAGAAAGGAAAACCTCTAAGGTAGACAGCTTCTGCATCCTCGTCTGGTGCTCCCATCATGCTACACAGCTCCATGAAAGTAGATAGATGCGTATATGGGTCTTCATGGTCTAATCCGGCGAAAGGATGCGAGCCAATGAGGCTAAGTAGTGCAGGCTTCAATTCTACAACTTTGTTGTGAAAAGGAGGGAAAACTATGCTATTATAATGCTTGGGCCCTTGTTGGTAGGCATAGTCTCCAAGTGTCCTCCTTGGTGG
>PYAF01000651.1:68507-90717 GCA_007407185.1 Glycine tomentella | reverse complement strand
GTTATCTTTTACCTGTGGTGAGGAAGGATCAATAGACGAAGTGCCCTCAATGTGCTTATCCGTCTCTTGTTTCTTTTTCTTTCGAAGTTTCCTTTCGGTTTTGGAGATTTCGGGATCAAAATGAGATTTATCTGCAGACTTATCTCGCATAAAGGGAAAGGAAAGAAACAACAAGATTTTTGTTAAGCACAGAGGTTTTAAAATAACAAAGAAATATATACAAAAACAAAAAATAAAGAACAAGAAAATACTAAACTGAAATTGAAAAACAACTTAAGTAAACAAGCCAAATCCCCGGCAACGGCGCCAGAAACTTATTAGGAATTTTCACCACGGCAAGCGTACCGTTGTTATCGCTGTAAGTTTCGAATTTATAAAAGTTCGTCTCCACAGGGATTTGGGTTTACGTCGGTTGATTTAAAATTTAACAGTTTAGTAGTTATATACAGATAAAAGGCGAAGATTCATTTTGTTGTTGTTTGTTGCGGAAAATGTAAAATAGAGATAACGGAAAACAAATAAACAATTACGGGAAATGAAATAAATAAACGGATACAAGTTAAGTAAGTATAGGATTGGGTTTCGTCTTGCTTATCCCTTTAATTGATTTTACCTATACATTTTCTATTCTTGTTGACGCACACGTTTAGATAAACTTAACTCGATTCCTTGCAATTAAGCCCTATGGATATTTTACTAAATATCAATCCCTTGTATATTTAATTAAATACCCAAGCATTAAGGTTATATTCACGTGTTTAATGCGATCGAAACATTAAGCTCTATTCCTAGTAACGTAACGTAACGAGTGATTAAATTCAGTTCAAACCCTAAGATTACTTTCCAGTCTCACTTAGGAGTCTAAGTTCGTGATCCTAGTGATCAAGTAGAATCAAGCATTAAGCGTAGAATAAAATCACCAACAAGGAATAGAATAATGCATAAATAATTTTAAAAGAGCATAGGGATAAGAAAAGTACATCCAATCCTTAGAGAAGCTTAAGTGAACATGGGCAGAACCTCCCCGAGAGACTGACCGATTAAGCACGTCATCGACCTTTGCTTCGGCAGAATCTCCTTACAAAAGTCACTCACCTCACTTCCCTAAGTTCTACACTCACTTAAACTAAGAAAACAAGAAAACAAGAGCAGCTGGTGCCCTTGGGAGAGAAAGGAGTGAAGAAATTCATGCCTTGCTCCCAAAATTCGTCCCATATTTATAGGAAATGGCCTCCTGCCTGCTTGGGGCGCCCAGGCGCCCAAATTACCCTATTTTCAGTGGCCTGGGTGAGCTTAGGCGGTTCCTGGGGAAGTGTGGTCGCCCAGGCAACCAAAATACACATGAATTGGTGGCCTGAGCGAGCTAAAGACTTAACCTTGAAGAATCCCTTGGGCCTTGGTGTCTGTTGGGCCTAATTTGTTGTTTGAGGCTTCTTCCTTTGCTTAGTTCACCCTAGGCTCCTATTTTCGCAAGCTTGGCTCTTCCGTAATCTTCAAACCTAGCAAAATTGAATCAATTAATTGGACGAAAGCTTCTCAAAACACAAAAGCATAGCTTATCTTAATATTATGATCATTTAACTAGGTTTCTAGGGTTATCTTGTGATTAAATCTACAAGAATGACGGATAAGTGCCATGTTTGAATCCTATTTTCTGCTGATTTGTGGCACTTATCAGTGAGCTACCAAAGAGAAAAACTAGTGAGAAGAAAAAGAAAAAGAAAGAAAATGAGAGCAAAAAAATTCATGAGATTAAAGAGAGTTTGTTCTTGAGTGAAAAGCACGTCAAGCGAGTGTTATTAGCATAAAAACCTCTTTATTACATGCTTCCTAACTCTCTTTGTTTACATGTTGAAAAAGAAGGTGAAAAATTGCCCAAAGCTATGCAATCCCTTTTGGAAGAATATCAAGATGTTTTTCCAAAAGAAGTTCCTAATGGCTTGCCTTCTTTGAAAGGCATAGAGCATCAAATTGACTTGATTCCAAGTTGTTCACTTCCAAATAGGCCAGCATATAATACTTCCCCTATGGAAGCAAAGGAGATCCAAACACAATTGGAGAAGCTACTTGAAAAAGGGTAGATTCGTGAGCGCATGAGCCCTTGTGCTATGCCTATTATTCTTGTGCCTAAGAAGGAGGGAACTTGGAGAATGTGCACGGATTGTAGAGCAATAAACAACATCACCATAAGGTATAGACATCCTATCCCTAGACTTAATGATCTTTTAGATGAATTGCATGGTGCTACTATTTTCTCTAAAATTGATCTTAAGAGTGGTTACCATCAAATAAGGATGAGAGAAGGGGATAAATGCAAAACGGGTTTCAAAACAAAATTTGGGCTATATGAATGGTTAGTTGTAACGCCCGGCCACTTGCAGGATCAACGACTGTCCCTACATACCAACACAAGACTTTTCAGTGTGCTTTGTCCTCACTCACACACTTCCTGAGAAACTTCCCAGGAGGTCACCCATCCCAGAATTACTCCAAGTCAAGCACGCTTAACTGTGAAGTTCTTATGTTATGGGCTATCGAAAAGTAGATGCACCTTGTTGGTATAGGTAGTACCTATTAAATCCTTTTAAGTTATCCTCAATTGTACAGTCCCATACCTGCACAGCCTCTGGATCCCTCTCGTTCGGGTGTGTATTCGATTCATTCATGTATCCCTTCCGCTGGAAGCCTGCCAGGAGCCGCTCCTTGTCCGTGCCTCACTGCACCGGCGATCACTCCCCGCCCTCGTCAGCGCCAGGGATGTTACATTAGTTATGCCTTTTGGTTTGACTAATGCACCTAGTACCTTTATGAGACTTATGAATCATGTTCTTAGACACTTTATAGGCAAGTTTGTGGTAGTGTACTTTGATGACATTCTTGTTTATAGTGCCAATTTAAATGATCATTTGATGCATGTTAAAATTGTCTTGGAGGTGCTAAGGAAGGAAACTTTGTATGGAGCAATTGATAAATGTTCCTTTTGCACTTCACAAGTTGTGTTTCTAGGTTTTGTAGTAGGTGAAAAAGGAGTCCAAGTGGGTTGAGTTCATTGAGCAATTTCCTTATGTAATTAAACACAAGCAAGGAAAGATGAATGTGGTGGCAGATGCCTTATCAAGGAGGCATTGTTTGATTTCTATGCTTGAAACGAAATTGCTTGGTTTTAATGACATAAAGGAATTGTATGCAAGTGATCATGACTTCTTTAGTATTTTTGCTTTGTGTGAGAAGGGGGCTCATCAAGGATATTTTAGACATGATGGTTTCTTGTTCAAGGAAAAGAGACTGTGTTCCTAAAAGCTCTTTGAGATAACTTCTCATTAGGGAAACTCATGAGAATAATTTGATGGGACACTTTGGTGTGGATAAAACTTTGGCTATTTTGCATGAACATTTCTTTTGGCCAAAAATGAGGCATGATGTTCATAAGCTTGTTTCTCAATGCATTGTTTGTAATAAAGCTAAATCTAGATTAATGCCTCATGGTTTGTATATACCTTTGCCACCTAACTCCCCTTGGATTGATATTTCTATGGATTTTGTGCTTGGTCTTCCAAGATCCAAGAGTGGAAAGGATTTTATTTTTGTTGTTGTTGATAGGTTCTCAAAGATGGCACACTTCATTCCTTGTCATAAGAGTGATGATGCTTGTGAAGTAGCTAATCTTTTCTCCAAAGAAGTGGTGAGACTACATGGTTACCAAGAAGCATTGTTTGTGATAGAGACACAAAGTTCCTTAGCCATTTTTGGAAAACATTGTGGGGTAAGCTTGGTACAAAACTCTTATTTTCATCAACTTGTCACCCACAAACGGATGGCCAAACCGAGGTGGTTAATAGAACATTGGGACAACTCCTTAGATGCTACATCAAGGGTAATTTGAGAACTTGGGAGGAGTGTCTACCTCACATTGAGTTTGCTTACAATAGAGTAGTTCATAAGACTACTTCTTTATCTCCTTTTGAAATTGTTTATGGCTTTAATCCTTTAACTCCTCTTAATTTATTGCCTTTACCTAACACTTCTTTGTCTAAAGCTTCTTATGTTAGAAAGTTACATGAACAAGTGAAGGCACATGTGGAGAGAAAGATGGAACAATATGCAAAGTAAGCCAATAAGCACAAGAAGCAAGTGATCTTTAATGAAGGAGATTTAGTGTATATTCATTTAAGGAAGGATAGATTTCCTCATGAAAAAAATCCAAGCTCCAACCTAGAGGAGATGGACCTTTCAAGATTTTAGAGAGGATAAACAACAATGCTTACAAACTTTACTTGCCTAGTGAGTGAAAATGAATAGAATACTTCAACACAACCAAGAGGGGGGTGAATTGGTTGAATCTTGATAATTTAAAAATTTAAAATCAGAGTTACCACAGGATCTTTATCACTTTAAAAATTGTTTCAAAACCAAGAATCAATATTCAATCAAATTCCTTTTCCAAGAAGAATAGAAAACAGAGTATAACTTTCTGTGCAATGAGATTGATTTACAAACAAAGCAATTAAGAGATGAATAGGTGAGAAGAAAGATTAGCCACAAATTTTATATTGGTTCACTTCAAACACTGTGAAGCTACATCCAGTTCTTCTACTCAACACTAGAGTAGAGTTCCACTATTGCAAAAATATTCTTACAAGCAATTACAGGCCTCTCTTTATCAACCCTAGATAAAGTTCAGAAGTCTAAAACACTATTAGACCCTTAGAGACCAAAACCCACACTGAGAACACTACTCAGCTGTCCTTAGAGAAACACTATCTCTAAACATGTAAGAAACCCATTTACAATAGACTAATCTTTACAAAAATTCAAATCACAGTTTTACACCTTCAAAGAATAAGGAAAGATATCACTTGATAATCCTAGAACTCATGCAAATGAATGATTCAACAGGTTGAATGAAAAACTCAATGCATTCCTTTCCTTATGCTTTGATGAACAATGATGCTTCACTTCTTTGAATCAAAAACCCATAAAAATTTGTGAAGCCCAGATGCCTTTTGAAACTCAGAAAGTCACTAATGAAAGCTTGTGAATGTTTGTGAATGCTCAATTATCGAAATTCTCAAGTTCTAAAAACACAGAGCAATGGGTTCTATTTATAACAACTTTCTAACTGAAAATAATCGATTAAACCCGCTCCTGTAATCGATTATTTCGCATTTGTAATCGATTAATTCAAGAATGTAATCGATTAAAGTGCTCCTGATGTGTTCTGGGTTTAGCCTATGAACAATATAATCGATTATTCCGTGAAGTAATCGATTAAGCCAGACAGACATGTTTTTTCTATATGCATTGATTAATTGATTACTGACTATGGTAATCGATTAAGACAGTCAGGCACATATTTTCAAATGAACTATGTAATTGATTAAAACGATATGTAATCGATTACCTTAGTAGAACATGTTTACCATAGGCACGAATGTAATCGATTACGACCATCTGTAATCGATTAAGACAATCAGCATGATTTTCTTATTTTGGCCTATGTAATCGATTAATTCGATATGTAATCGATTACTATGTTCTTGATTTGTTTTCTAAAATGCACGAAGAACAAAATAATCGATGTCATTATCTTTGTAATCGATTAATGCAGCAAAGATTCATTTTTCCAAAAACTTTGCTTGTTAAATGCCTTTCTAGTTAATTGCTTTTACTAAGACCTTTAATCTAACAATCCTAGATGAATGATTCATGCATGATATACTCAATTGGATTATTAGATCATAAACTCCCTTTTACATTAATCAAATTGGTCTTCAAGCTTTCTTGGAACTTTTATCCTTGAGCATGTTGAAAGCACAAAACACTTAAGCCTTGATTCCTTGCTCATTTGTACATGGCTTCACTTGAATCAACAATGAGTATAGTGCGAGTAATACTTTCAATGTTTGTGATCTTTCATTGTATGATGTAGGTACAAGTGAGGTGGCAAACTTGAGGACAAGTTTTTCTCAAGAAGAAGGGGATGATGGAGGTTCAAGGCAAGCTAAAGGTCTAGAAGGAGAGCTTGAACCACTTCCTTTGGTAAGCTTTAATGGACCAATGACAAGAGCTAGGACTCAAGCACTTCAAGACCACATCTAAGCTAACTTGTATCTCTTGGAAAAGCATGAAGAAGCATACCAACTCAGTGCAAATACAAAACAAGTGATGTCTGTTTTAATAGATTACCAGATTCTTGTAATAGATTACCTATAATCAATTACCAGATACCTGTAATCGATTACCAGCAATTCAGTTTCACATAGAAACAAGACTTGTCTATTTTAATCGATTATGAGACATCTGTAATTGATTACATGAGCCTGAAAATTGTAAATAACTCTGTTTTAATTGATTACAAATGCAAATTAATCGATTACAATAGCGTTGAGTCTGCACTGCGCCTGTTAAGCAACCAAGTGTCACTTTAGGGAAGCTTGCACTTCAAGCTTGATTTGGGCTTAATTTCAATTTGCATTTTCCTTACATTTAGTGACATTTAGCTTGTAATTTCGTGGCTTTTATAAGGTGCCAAAATTGATTGTAACTAACTTTGGTTCATTAATACAATTCTGAAAATTGTTGTGAGAGTTTCCCTCTTGTTCTTGTGTAAGAACTTCTTGAGTCTTATCAATGGCTTCTCCCTGCTATTGTGGTGATTCTTCCTAGACTTATTGAAAAGCTTTTCCATGGTGCCATTCATCTTCATCCCTAACCTTTCTTCCATCTTCCATTGCTGAATTAAAAAGCTTAAAAATAGCCCCAAATTCTGTGAAAGTGCAGTATTCAGAGTTCTTGAAGTTTGCTTGAAGATTGGGTTTCATTGCAAGGTAGATTTGGGAAAACTAATGGCCATGGGTTCAGCTATACATCACAGCCATTCATCACGATATTTGATGATGAAGAGTTAAACATCAAAATCTTGAAGTGTCTAACAAGACCATGGCAACCAAAGGTGACAATAATCAAGGAATCAAAAGTTTTATCCAAGATGTCCATGGCTGCATTATTTGGTAACTTCTTGAGAATGAATTAGAATTGTCTCAATTAACACATGATGAAAATGCAGATAAAAAACAAAAGAGTATAGCTTTGAAAGCTACAACTTCTAATGTGGAAAAAGAAAAAGACTCAAGTGAAGAAGATGGTGATGAGAATCTGAACCCAATGGTAAAAAGATTCAGCAAGTTCTTGAAGAACAAAAGGAACAAGAAACTCTAAAAGTTCAGCAAAAGAAATGACAATAACAACAACAACACAAACTTCTCCTGCTTTGAATGTGGTAAGCCAGGCCATTTTAAATTTGAATGTCCTATATTTTTAAAGAAGCGGTTACGTGAAAAGAAATCAAAGAAAGCCTGTAATGAATGGGAAGACAATTCCTCAACAACTTCTAAATCATCAAGTGAGAATGAGAAAGCAAATGTATGCTTCACTTCCACAATTAGTGAAGATGAAGAATTCTCAAGTACTGAATCAGAAGTAAACTCTGAACTTGATCAACTTGTTTATGCTTTCCAAGATATGCATGAAGAGGCTAAAAAACTTGCAACCTCCAACAACAGGCTGAAAGGTAATCTTAGATGGCATGTCACCAAACTTGCAGAAATGCAAACTGAACTTTGTAACTTGAAAGAAGAAAATGAAAAACTTGTTTCAAGCTACAAAGCCAATGGGTGTGTGTAACGACCCGCCTCGTCGCTACGGTATTACTAACTCTAATTGTGCAATTTTTTAATTTTAATGAAAACTACATTAATTTGATTACGAAAATGGTGGTAAATTATTCGCGATATTACACTTGTCATACTATATATAAATAAATACACAAACATGTATATCTTAAACGATCACATGTCAGGATATAAGTTAATTGTATTTACCAGTATTTACGCCTGAAATGTACATATCGATAAAAAAGAAATCAGGAGATCAACTAAGAAAGAGTTGACTATCAAAACACAACTCTTTTCCAAAAAGTAATCCATCATCATCACAACGGCTCAACGACTCCAACCAAAAAGAATCTCCCTCCGGAGTCACCTATTGCTGCTCATCTGCTCACACAAACAAATGTTTGCGATCATCATAGGTACCAACCACACGGTACAACAAATGCAAGGGTGAGTTCATTATATAAACCAACAAACATCAGATAGCAGCAATTGGGAAGAAAACAACATTACCCACCACAATCATTAACAAAAATCCATGATTCCAATACACACTCAACAAACTAATCATCCAATGCATTTCACAACTCAAACAATCATGCATAGAATGATGCATGCACTTGATTAATCTATCAGCATGCAATGTGGTACAATATATCGGAACTAGCCTCTTATAGGAAAAATGATTCACCGCCTATTAGGGCCACCCTGTCGTGAACTGGCCATCCCCCCCAATGATCAGCCAGTGTCGCTAGGGAATTCCAAACCTGATGACCCTTTAGTACCTGCAATTTTAGCCCACTGAAACCCATAGGTACGTGGATGCCTTCATTCTATTTACATCCATGCACATGAAGTATGAAACACAGGCACCATCAATGCATGACCTGGGTAGGAACACATCCTTCCTCGCAAGGGTAACCTGTCATGCACCCCCATGTACATACATAACACACCAATGTGGGCTCTCCTATGCCCTGACCATGGCTAGGAACACATCCTTCCTCGCAAGGGTAATCAACCAGTCATTGCATCCCAGGTTAATGTATATAGCATACAACCATGGGCACCATCAATGCATGACCTAGATAGGAACACATCCTTCCTTGCAAGGGTAACCCGCCATTGATGTATGGTTGTGATGAAGCTTTGATGTATAGCTGAGCCATAGCCATTAGTTTTCCCAAATCTACCTTGCAATGAAACCCAATCTTCAAGAAAACTTCAAAGAACTCTAATTTCTGCACTTTCACAAGAATTTGGTGTTGTTTCTAAGCTTTTTAATTCAACAATGGAAGATGGAAGAGAGGTTAGGGATGAGGATGGATGGCACCATGGAAAAGTTTTCCAATAAGCCTAGGAAGAATCACCACAATAGCATTGAGAAGCCATTGATAAGACTCAAGAAGTTCTTATACAAGAACAAGAGAGAAACTCTCACAACAATTTTTAGAATCATATTAATGAACAAAAGTTAGTTACAATCAGTTTTGGACCAGCTTATACAGGCCACGAAATTACAAGCAAATGCCACTAAATGTAAGGAAAATGCAAATTGAAATAAAGCCCAAATAAAGATTGAAGTGCAAGCTTCTCCTAAAGTGACTTTTGGCTGTCCAACACACACAGGTGGAGTTCTATGCTGAAGTAATCGATTAATTCATCCTTGTAATCGATTAAAGCATAGTTTTTACACATTCTGATGCTTATGTAATCGATTACATCTATTTGGTAATCGATTAAAATAGATAGCAATTATTTTAAAAGTGCCTTGGTAATTGATTACGACAAACTATTTTGTGTCTTTTCTAAGCTAGTGTACTTCTTCATGTTTGTCCAAGTTAGCTTGGATGTGGTCTTGAAGTGTTTGAGTCCTAGCTCTTGTCATTGGTCCTTTAAAGCTCACCAAAGGAAGTTCTTCAAGCTTTCCTTCTAGGTCTTTAGCTTGCAATGGACCTCCATCATCCCCTCCTTCTTGAGATAAACTTGACCTCAAGTTTGCTTCCTCACTTGTACCTACATCATACAAAGAAAGATCACCAACATTGAAAGTATTACTCACACCATACTCACTAGGCAGTTCAAGTTTGTAAGCATTGTTGTTGATCCTCTCTAAAATCTTAAAAGGTCCATCTCCTCTTTGTTAGAGCTTGGATTTCCTTTCATGAGGAAATCTATCATTCCTTAAATGTAGCCACACCAAATCTCCTTCATTAAAGATCACTTGCTTCTTGCGCTTATTGGCTTGCTTTGCATATTGTTCCATTTTCCTCTCCACATGTGCTTTCACTTGTTCATGCATTTTCCTAATATACGAAGCTTTAGACAAAGCATCATGATTAATCATAGAAGAAGTGTTAGGTAATGGCAATAAATCAAGAGGAGTTAAAGGATTAAAGCCATAAACAATTTCAAAAGGAGACAAGGAAGTAGACTTGTGAACTACTCTATTGTAAGCAAACTCAATGTGAGGTAGACACTCCTTCCAATTCTCAAACTACCCTTGATGTAGCATCTAAGGAGTTGACCCAAGGTCCTATTCAGCACCTCAATTTGGCCATCCGTTTGTGGGTGACAAGTTGATGAAAACAAGAGTTTTGTACCAAGCTTACCCCACAATGTTTTCCAAAAATGGCTAAGGAACTTTGTGGAGATAACTCACAATGATTCTTGGCAATCCATGTAGTCTCACCACTTCTTTGAAGAAAGGATTAGCTACTTCACAAGCATCATCACTCTTGTGACAAGGAATAAAGTGTGCCATCTTGGAGAACCTATCAGCAACAACAAAAATAGAATGCTTTCCCCTCTTGGATCTTGGAAGACCAAGTACAAAATTCATAGAAATATCAACCCTAGGGGAGTTAGGAATAGGCAAAGGTGTATATAAACCATGAGGCATTAATCTAGATTTAGCTTTATGACAAACAATTATTGAGAAACAAACTTATGCACATCATGCCTCATTTTTGGCGAAAAGAAATGTTCATGCAAAATAACCAAAGTTTTATCCACACCAAAGTTCCCCATCAAATTATTCTCAAAGAGCTTTTAAAAACACATAGTCTCTTTTCCTTGAACAAGAAACCACCATGTCTAAAATATCCTTGATGAGCCCCTTCTCACACAAAGCAAAAATACTAGAGAAGTCATGATCACTTGCATACAATTCCTTTATGTGATTAAAACCAAGCAATTTCGTTTCAAGCATAGAAAGCAAACAATGCCTCCTTGATAAGGCATCCGCCACCACATTCATCTTTCCTTGCTTGTGTTTAATTACATAAGGAAATTGCTCAATAAACTCAACTCACTTATCATGTCTCTTGTTGAGTTTGCCTTGACTTTTCAAATATTTAAGAAATTCATGATCACTATGTATCACAAATTCCTTAGGTAAAAGATAATGTTGCCAAATTTGCAAGACTCTAACAAGTGCATACAATTCTTTATCATAAGTGGAATAGTTTAAACATGCACCCTTCAATTTGTCACTAAAATAAGCAATAGGATGTTTATCTTGAATTAAAACCCCTCGATGCCCACATTAGATGCATCACATCCCAATTCAAAGGAAGCATTAAAATTAGGCAATGCAAGAATAGGTGCATGAGACAACTTATCCTTCAATGTTTGGAAAGCAATTTCATGTTCTTGCTTTCAAGAAAAACTCATGGTTTTCCTCATCAATTCATTCAAAGGAGAAGCAATGGTACTAAAATCCTTCACAAATCTCCTATAAAAGCTAGCTAAACCATGAAAGCTTCTCACATCCTTCACACCTTTTGGAGTTGACCACTCCATGATGGCTTTCACTTTCTCTTGATCCACTTGGACTCCTTGAGCACCTACTACAAAACCTAGAAACACAACTTGTGAAGTGCAAAAAGAACATTTATCAATTGCTTCATACAAGGTTTCCTTCCTTAGCACCTCCAAGACACTTTTTACATGCATCAAATGATCATTTAAATTGGCACTATAAACAAGAATGTCATCAAAGTACACTACCAAAAATTTGCCTATAAAGTGTCTAAGAACATGATTCATAAGTCTCATAATGGTACTAGGTGCATTAGTCAAACCAAAAGGCATAACTAACCATTCATAAAGCCCAAGTATTGTTTTGAAAGTCGTTTTCCATTCACCACCTTCCTTCATCCTTATTTGATGATAACTGTTGGATATAAGAGGAACATTATGAAGAATGGAAGAGTTTGATTCAAGATTGGTTTTGAGCTTTAAACATGCTTGGAAGCCTTGAAGTTGTTTAATTGATTCAAGTGTAAGAGAAAGACTAATCTGGTGATCCATGCTTTGCATTCATTCATTCATTCATTAACCTAAATGGTTTTCAAATAAAATAACAAAGCTTTTATAATTTGGTTAAGGTTTTAATCTGAGTGAAAGGTTTTTGGAAAAATACAATTTTCACTGGATTAATCGATTACCTTAATGATATAATCGATTAATATGTTCTTTGTTCTATCTGGAAAATCTTTATGAACATTGTAATCGATTACGTATCGAAATAATCGATTATTTGACCTTTGTTTTTAACAAAACTACTTTGTTAATGAATTTAATCAATTACATAGTTAATCATGTTTTTAAGCCTTGTTGTGATAGTCGATTACCACACATTGTAATCGATTACTTAGGCTATTTGAGAAAAATCACTTTCCTGTTTTAATCGATTACCAAAGATTGTAATCAATTACACATTCACTTTGAAAATATATGTTTTCTGCTTTAATCGATTACCAAATATTTTAATCGATTACATAGTGCATTTTGTAAATCATGAGACTTTTGTTTTAATCAATTACTGCTATAATCGATTAATTTGCTCGTTGGAAAACACAGAAACATTCTTGAAAGGTTTAATCGATTACATACTTATTTTAATCGGTTACATAAGCGAATTAATTGATTATTAGGCACGTTTAATCGATTACAGTTAGTTACAAATTATGTTATGAATAGGAGTGAAGGCTTAACTTGTTTCACAACTTGACCATTCGTATTTCTGAGTATACACAAGTCTTCTAAGCAATTCCTAAGTGATTTTCTCAGTGTTTTAACTTCTTGCTTCATTTAAAACATAAATGGGTCTTTGTGTTAGAAATGAAGAAGATTACAAGGAATCAAGATGATGAAGATTATAAAGAATCAAGTTGAGGAAGATTTTAAGTTTTGATTTTACATGCCCACTCAATTGATGACATATGTATTTGTTCAAGCTTGGTTCAAGAAGTTAAAGCCTCTTATTCCTCACTTAGATTGATTAATTCATGCATTCATTCATTCATTAAATCATGATTAAGTCATATGAAATTATTAATCAATTGGTATGACATTAAGGCAATAAGGTTTTCATAAAACTTATTTTTCACTATTTTAATCGATTACCAATATGATATAATCGATTAAATGCATATAAACAGATATGCATATTGTCTTAAGAAGATTTTAATCGATTACCAATGATTTGTAATCGATTAAATTAGTCTGACTATGTTAAGTAGTTCTGTGATAATCGATTACTTCATGGAATAATCGATTATTTGAGTCTCTGCATAATTCACTGAAGCATTTTTATCTGGTTTAATTGATTACCAGATTTTTGTAATCGATTAAATATGCATTGTTGAGTTTTTCACACTTCCTGTGATAATCGATTATTTGAGACTTTAATCGATTACAGTAGTGTATCAGAAAATCCTGACCTCCTGGAATAATCGATTACAAGGAGAATTAGTCGATTATTTGTTCTTGAGATTTTTTCCAGATTTCTGATGAACACTTTAATCGATTATTTTAGAATTTTAATCTATTACATGAGTTAAAATAATCGATTACATTAACAGAATAATCGATTACAGGTAGTTAATTCTGTTTTTAAATAGAAGGAGCTCATTTTGTTGATAGAGAGATTCTTCATTTTTTTCGAACAAGCCTTGTGAAAATCATTTTCTGAGAGTTCTAAAGTCACCAAGGCATATTAGAATCAGAAATTCAAAGTAGATTCAAGAATCATGAAGATTTTCATTTGTTGAGTCATTTACTCCATGTGAAGTTTGTGTTCAAGCATTTTGTCAAAAGATTTCATCTAGAAAGATCATGGCATTCATTCTCAGTCTGGTTTGATCATTTAATTTCGTTCATTGCACTGAGGAATTAAAGGTGATATCTTTCTTGAATCAATTGCTTAGTTGTTTTAATTAATATTGTTTGGTTTTGTTGTTGGTTGTTCATATAACAAATTGTGATCTCTAAAGCTTTGCTAGATAGATTTCTAGTGGGCAGAACAGAGAGGGGATCTCTGGTTCTTAGATCTTTTGAAAAGTCTATAGGTTTAGACTTTGAATTTTACCTAGGGAGGGTAAGAGAGATCTTTGTAAGCTTGTAAAGATATTATATTTGTTATAATGGAAACTCTAATCAAGGCTGATTAGAAGTAAACTGGATGTAGCCTCCGGGGTTGATAGGTAAACCAGTATAAATCTTGTGTGTGATTGAATATTTCTGTTCATATTCATATTGTTCTTGAAGTGTTGATTTTTGTTCATATCACAAGATTGGTTATTTCTCAAGAGTGGTTTGATTGAGACAAAGGTTGATTTTAAAAGTTTGATTTCTTAATTGGTTTAAGATACGATCCTTCTTTCAAGACTTCCGCTGTATTAGAATTTTGTTTTAAATTATAAAAAAACTATGAGGAAAAACCAATTCACCCCCCTTCTTGGTTATTTGCATAAGTGTTCATTATATTTTCAATTGGCATCAAGAGCTGGTTCTTGTAATTTGCTCAAGATCTTTTCAAATTCATGACAATGAATACTAATCAGATAACTTTCAAAGAGGGAGCCTCATTGAATAGACCTCCTTTATTTGAAGGGGAACATTTTAATTTTTGGAAGAGTAGGATGCAAATATTTATCCAATCAAATGACCCGGGAGTTTGGAATTGTATTGAGAAAGGTCCCTTCATTCCAACCAAAATTGTGGATAACAAAGCAAAACCAAAAGAATGGGATGAAATGTCGGAAATAGAAAACAGAATGGTTCAATATGATTTCAACGCAAAAAATATGATAACTTCTGCTTTATCTTTCGATGAATTTTTCAGGACTGTTAGGTGCAAAAGTTCCAAAGAAATATGGGAACTACTTGAAGTTACACATGAAGGAACTGAAGATGTGAGAAGATCAAGAAAGCACACTCTCATTCATGAATATGAAATGTTCAAAATGAGAGATGATGAGAACATCTCACAGCTTCAAACTAGATTCACCCACATTGTGAATCACTTGCTTGGACTTGGAAAAACTTTTGATGTAGAAGAATTGAACATCAAAATTCTCAAGTGTCTAACAAGGGATTGGCAACCTAAAGTCACAGCCATTAAAGAGTCTAAGGATCTATCTCAAATGTCAATGGCAGCGATGTTTGGTAAGCTTTTGGAATATGAGCTTGAATTATCTCAACTAACAAATAATGAAGATGCAGATAAAAAGCACAAGAGCATTGCATTAAAGGCTACACCTTCAAAGATAGAAGAAGATGATAGTTCAAGTGAAGAAGAAGATGATGAGAATGTGAATCTCATTGTTAGAAAGTTTTCCAAATTTCTAAGGAAGAACAAGGGCAGAAAGCAATCATTCCAAAAGAAAAGAAATGACTACAAGAACAACAACAATAACTCCTCCCTAATCACTTGCTTTGAATGTGGGAAGCAAGGCCATATAAAATCAGATTGTCCCTCATTATCAAAGAAGCCACAAGTTGAGAAGAAGTCAAGAAGAGAAGGGAAGTAGAAAAAGGCTTACATTGCTTGGGAGGATAATGAATCAACAAGTTTTGAATCCTCATCTGAAAAAGAAGTTGAAGCTCACCTATGCCTTACATCCACCATCAATGGAGATTGTGAATCATCAAGTACAGAATCAGAGGTAAATTCTGAATTTGATAGTGTTGTTGATTTATTTCATGAGATGCATTTAGAAGCTCAAAGACTAGTAAAAGTAAACAACAAACTTAAGAGTGATCTAAGGTGGCATGTTTCCAAACTTGCTGAATTGCAAGATGAGCTTTGTAAGTTGAAAGAAGATCATGATAAGCTTCTCTCAAGTTACAAAGAGATTGGATGTACATGTTCCTCAGTGAATTCTAAGGTTGATGATTTCAATAATTTGCAAAAAGAATTTGATGATTATAAGCTATGTGTAGGAAAAGAAAACATGTGCTTACAAATTGAAAATAGTTATTTGATTGATTTGCTGAGAAAGTACTACAAAGGCAAATGCAACTTAGATGAGTTACTAAGTGTGCAAAAGTTTTTTGGTGATACTTATGGATTGGGATATAAGCATGGAGCTAGAACTCAAAATAAACTTGTGTTTGTACCTCCAAAACATAAGAATCAAAGGTAGCAGAATCAATCAAATCTCTATCAAAGATTTACACATGCCAAACCATCAAAGAATCTTACTTGCAATTATTGTATGCTTAAAGGTCACACATCATACAAGTGCTATGCTAGAAGATTTTATGTTCCTAATAGTGAATGTATATGGGTTAAGAAAAGAAAGAAAGCAACTAACCCCTTTGGACCCAACTTAAATTGGGGACCCTATCTCTATTTTTAAAATAATTTGTGCAGATGTGTCTTAGAGCAAAATCTTCAACTTGGTACCTAAATAGTTGATGCTCAAGACACATGACTGGAGACATATCCATGCTAACTGATGTTGTACTTGAAGAAAAAGGATATGTTACTTATGGGGACAATAACAAAGGCAAAATAATTGGGCAAGGAAATATTGGAGACAGCTTGTCTACAAAGATTAAGGATGTGCTTTATGTTGAAGGGCTGAAACACAATTTACTAAGCATTAGTCAATTGTGTGACAAAGGATTTAAAGTCACCTTCAAAAATGAGACTGGCTTGATACATGATGGCAAAAGTGGAAAAGTGGCACACATTGGTAAGAGAAAGGGTAATATCTATGTCTTGACTATTGACCATGCATTCATACATAAAACTGATTGCTTGATGAGTAAAGTGAATGAAACATGGTTGTGGCATAGAAGAACATCTCACATAAACATGCATCATCTTAACAAGTTAATTAGAAAAGACCTAGTAATTGGTCTACCCAAGCTTAAGTTTGAAAAAGACAGAATTTGTGAAGCATGTCAAAAAGGGAAGCAAACTAAAAACTCTTTTCAAAGTAAGAATATGATTTCTACTTCTAGACCTCTTGAATTGCTTCACATGGACTTGTTTGTGTAACGACTTCGTTTTATTTTCTTAATTAACCTATTTCGCTTTTAATTTACGAAAAAAAGTTTCTACGTAATTTCGTTTACGTAAAATTAATTATACGTAATAAGTTATTTTTCTAACGCGTTCGCAAAATTGTCAAAATACCAGGTTCAACCATAATTTAAGATACGGTCCAAACACAATACAGTCCCAAATAGTCTGTTATAAAATAAGATACAAATAGCTCAACGTAGTATCAAATACAGACAAACAGAAAATCACAAATAAAGCATATAGTCATCCAGCAGCACATAGAACATCCAGCTCCTTCCTTAATGCTTTCCTTAGCTTATTGTTCCTCTGCTCGCCCAAATAGATTGGGGTCATCACAGGTGTCAAACCACAGACACAACTCGGGTAAGTATATGATAAACATGGTTAGATAAATGACAGAAACAACATAAATAACAGAACAACGTAATAATCATAAAACAAATGCATAATGAATGATGCATGATTTCTTTGTTAAATGTTGCATGACTGAGATCTCAGATTATCACCACAGGGTACCATAATCAAAACAGTTTCACCCACTCTAGTGAAACCTCCCTCCACTCTGAGGGTTCAAATGCAAATGATGCATGTAATGGTTTCATTTTATTTTCGGTTACTCCTTACCATTACTTTGTTTCCCAATTTCTCATAAGTTTAGCACCACAATCTTTATTCATCCATCATGACCAATTTAATATACAAAGTATAAGTGCAGCATAATTTCTTAAGGGAAGCCTTTTTAATAAGATCCACCATAGACATCCCACAACTTTCAATATCATACAGACTTATTATATCACTAAATGAATAATAGAATAACGCACAACAACATCAAGTAAATAATACACAACAAATACAACAACATCAAGTGATAAAAGAACACAACAATATTAAGTAAAAAATGAAGTAACACACAACCTTAGTAAACAAGTATTCATAGCCACAAAGTATAATTAGTTAGATTAATTAGTCACTTTCTTATTAAACTAAATTCAAGTTAATTATTCGTTAGGTTAGATAAAGTTATGTATCCAAGTTATGGTCTATATACCATTTTAATTCATTGAGACATTTTAACAAACATATGGTATACCAAACTTAAGTCTTACAAAACAAGTGAGAACATAGTTTTAATCCTATAGAAATAGATGTCAACATAACCTAATCAATTTATCTAATCCATGTATATCAAGATACTTCCCATACCTTTGCTTTTGTTTGAAGGTTTAAACTTTTTCTTCAATATTCCTAGCTTCCACGTGAATTTCCTAAGGTGTGGGCTGTTGTCGGCTTTTGTTTTGGCTTTTTGGCTGTCCAAGTGTCTTATTCCATACTTTTCCAAAGCTTTCTTCATTCTTCTTGGAGTTGCACGGTTAAGCTTTGTGTTTTAAGGCCAAGATGTTTCAATTAAATTTGTTTATGTAACCTAATTATAGTTTAAAGGGTTTAAAGGATTTAAGGCTTTAATTTCTTATTTTATGTCTTGAAATTAAATAAACTTATTAGAAACTTATTTCCATAATTTATGAAATCCTATTTCAACTTGATTTCTTAGAAATAAAATTCTAGAATTAGTTAGAAACTAACATAGGATTTAGTAACATTTTAAGATAACACTATTTTGTTTTCAATAGTTTTATCTAATTTCCTATTGGTCTATTTTGTTTTAATTGATAAAATGTCTAGACCACTTATTTAAGAATCCATTCCTTCTATAATTAAGAGAAAAATTCCTAGATCATATCTTTCTTTTTTCTGTGTTTTTATAAAACTTAGATTAAGTTAAATTCAATTCTTTTTGGAATATCTTTCAAAATCTCTAAAAATTTCATTTCATAGTTTTTATTTACTAGGAATGTCAATAATTTTCTTTCTAAAAGCTTACTAGACTTTTGTCAGGTTTCCATGACCTTACTGAGGCTATATGACCTTATCAGAGCTAAAATGGTATTTTGGTCATTTGTAGGGGCATTTTAGTCATTTACCCTAGGGACCTAACTGTCATTTGTGAAATTGTCCAAGGACATCTTAGTCATTTTCAAAAGTGTCCAAGGGTATTTATGTCATTTGTTTAGGAATGCATATTTACAAGAAAATGCACATATATATTGAAATCTGGGGGTGTTACAGTTTGGCCCTTCTACAACCATGAGCTTAGGAGAAAATTATTATGGACTTGTTATAGTGGATGACTACTCTAGATACACATGGACATTGTTCTTAAGATCCAAAAGCCAAGCATTTTCAGCTTTTACGAAACTTGCCAAAGTTATTCAAAATGAAAAAGGTTGTAATATTGTTTCAATTAGGAGTGACCATGGTGGTGAATTCCAAAATGAACACTTTGAAAAGTTTTGTGAAGATTTTGGAATTAATCACAATTTTTCAGCTCCAAGAACACCACAACAAAATGGTGTTGTGGAGAGGAAAAACAGACCAGTAGAAGAAGGAGCAAGGACTCTTCTAAATGAAAGAAAATTACCTAAGCACTTTTGGGCAGATGCTGTAAGTACGGTTTGTTATACTCTTAATAGAATTCTCATAAGGCCCATTTTAAAGAAAACTCCTTAGGAAATCTATAAAGGGAGGAAACCAAATATCTCCCACCTTAAGGCATTTGGTTGTAAATGTTTTGTTTTGAACAATGGCAAAGACAATCTTGGTAAGTTTGATTCAAAAGCTGATGAGGCTATCTTTCTAGGATATTCCTTGCAAAGTAAGGCTTATAGGGTCTTTAACAAGAGAACTTTGTGTGTTGAAAAGTCTGTACATATTGTATGTGATAAATCTAACCCTTCTCAAGAAGAAGTTTTGAGTGATAATGATGCAGAAAATAAAGATGAAAGACAGCAGCACATAGAAGTCAAACAGTTGGAAGAAGATGAAACAAAAGAAGACACAAATCAAGGAATAGCTACTACTAAGCACAAGGATTGGAGAACCTCAAGAGACCTATCATTGGACAACATAATTGGTGATGTATCAAAGGGAGTATCAACTAGATCTTCCTTAAGAAATCTTTGTTAAACCATGGCTTTTGTATCACAAATTGAACCTAATAACATTGAACAAGCCTTATTAGATGAACATTGGTTGATTGCCATGCATGAGGAACTAAATCAGTTTAAAAGAAACAATGTTTGGGAACTAGTACCTAGATCTTCCACTCACACACCTATTGACACAAAGTGGGTATTTAGGAACAAACTGGATGAAAGTTGCATCATAATTAGAAACAAGGCTAGATTGGTTGAAAAGGGTTACAATCAAGAGGAAGACATTGATTATGATAAAACTTATGCTCCAGTTGCTAGGCTAGAAGCTATTAGATTACTCCTTGCATGTAATGAACTTTAAATTGTTTCAAATGGATGTGAAAAGTGCATTTCTTAATGGTTACATTGATGAAGAGATATATGTTTACCAACCTCCTGGTTTTGTAGATCATCAATATCCTAACCATGTGTACTGTAATATCTGGAATTTTTAAACATATGATTAAGCCTGAATTAAGCACGTGTTAAGCTTAGGATTAAGCTTATGATGGAGGAAATATAATTAGGCCTTGGAATCCATTGAAAGGAGGCTTAAAGGCTTGAGAAAGAGTTGAAATAGGCTGTTTTGGCCTTCGGCGTGACCCGCGTGAAGTGCGGCGCGATCCGCGCCAGATGCATAAAACATACCGATGCTGTCGGCCATCCCGCGCTAGTAGCGTGAGTACGGCGCTAGTAGCGTGGGAAGAGCTCTAGAAAACCATGTTTTCTTCTGGAGTTCCACGCCAGTAGCGTGGACGTCCACGCCAATAGCGTGGGAGCCCCGAGCCTGTGGCGCGATCAGCGTGGGACATGGCGCGATCAGCGTGAGATTTGAAATGTGGCGCCAGTAGCGCGGGGAACGGCGCGATTAGCGCGGGGCCTTCAGGCAGCTTATATATAAGGTCATTTGGGACGAAAATGGAAGAGGAAAAGAGAGAGAGGAAGCCATTGATGAGCTATAGAGCTTTATATCTTCTCCATCGTTCACCTAAACACCTCTGACCCAACTGAGAAAGTGATCAGAACCCCGAGAGGAGAGAAAACCCCCGATTGATCCCTGAGAATAGCTGAGAAACAGTGAGATCTGATTTCTCTGAGAGAACCCTTGAGAGCTCAGAGTTTAAAGGCGAAGGAAGCTTTGATTGAGCGATCTAACCTTGGGAAAACGATTCCCTGGTGTTTCTGAACATCACAGAGGTAAGAAACTCGAGCTCTAACCGTTGGTTCTGTGTTTTGGATTTCGGGGTTTTGGGGTAATCTTGAGGGGTGTTTTTGGAGGTGTTAGAGCCATTATTAGGCTCAGACTCTGTAGAGTCTTATGCTCAGAGGACTGTTCTGAGGAGTTTAGAGCCTTGAATCATCATTACTGATGAAGTTTGATTTTGGCTCTGAGTCAGTATGAGCAAAGATAAAAGGTTGAATAGTTGACTAGTCTGGACCTTAGAGCAGTTGACAAAGTTGCTCATGAGATATTGTAGATGCGGTTTGTGAGTTGAAACTGCTGATTATGAGAAGTTGGTTTTAAGCAGGAATATGCTTGACCATAGCTTGATCAGAGTCTTTGTGGAGGCTCTATAGCCTTATAGAGGCTGAGAGAGATCCTGTTGAGGATCAGATGATCACTTGTATAGTGATTTGGTTTATGTTTGTAGAAAGGATGAGAGTTTCCTTTCGCTTGAACGGTCTAAAACCGTATTTGATATGTATATGTGCTTGTCTTGTGTAGGACGTGAGCTTGAGAGCTCTGGTGGTGTTGATCACGAGGCCGGGAGAGTCGGTGAGCTGTCTAGAGCAGGTAAGCTCTTGGTTCTTGTTTGTGTATCCTTTGCTGCGTTCCACCATATATCCATTGGGATTATGGTTATGGTTTGTGTATGGATATGAGTTGTGATTGATGTGTATGTGATCCCTAAGAAAGGGAATTGATGTGTTTGATCGCTGAGAAAGGGAACTGATGTTTTGATCCCTATGAGAGGGAGACTGAGATGTATTGATCTGATGTGCCTGAAATGTGAACTGAACCCTGTGATAGGGGATTGATATGCATGGCTATGATGTGATTGAATTGTGGCATGTCTGGTTGAATGTGAAACCTGATTGTGCATGCTGTGCTTGAATAGTATCCTATTGTAGTAGGATAGATGACTTGAGATTGAGAAAGACCTGGTGAGAGATGAGCC
>PYAF01000651.1:52550-62763 GCA_007407185.1 Glycine tomentella | reverse complement strand
GTATATAAGCCTTGAATTTTGTTCTAGGAAAATGGTAGTGTTAGATGGAATGAAATGGACCAGCTTTGTGATGGATGGTGCACGGTTTTAAGCTCTCTTAGAGCTTCCAAATTTCTGGTCACATACCCTTTTTATAGGGTGGCTTAATGCTTGATTTTTCCTAAAAAATCTCTAAGGTCATTATGGCTACTTTCCATGTAATTTCTCCTTATTGGCTAGCTATTTTGCACCATCCAAGTGTCTTGATTCAAGAAAACTCCACACTCTTCCTTGGTTGTCTTGTTTTGCACGTGGAATTGCTTAAGTTTGCTGTATTTTGATTAAAAACCGTGAGGTAGCTTAGGTTTAGTCTTAACATTTTCTGCCCAAAACCCGTTTTACAAAAATATTTATTCTGAACTTGTTAACCGTTGGATCTTCTTAAAATTTTAAAGGAATACTCCTATCTTAATATCTAACTTTTGACCGTTGGGATTTTTGAAATAATACTTAGAACTGTCTACGGGTCCAAAGGAGTCAAGAGGAAATGTATTTAGAAAAAATCTTCTTTGAGCCATCATTTTTTTGCTTTCCAAATGGTCCAATTGTCTTTGCCTTTGCTCCTTGGCCGTCCACATGTCCTTTTTCTTGAGTTTTCTAAAGCTTTCTTCACCTTTGCTTGAAGTGCACGGCCATATGGAGTTTTTGAAGCAAACATGTGCAATTTAGGTCTTAAACCGTGGAGTAGTCATAGTTTAGGGATTTTATGCTTTGTTTTACTTAATATAAATTCTTACATAGAATAAAATTATTTCTAAAATCTAGGAAAATCTAATTCCAATTGTTTTCTTAGGAGTAAATTCTAAAATTGTTTAGAGACTAATTTTAGGTCTTTGTAACATGTCTAGTAATATAAGCTTTTCCTAATTAATTGTATCTTAATTTCTATTGGTTCATCTTATTTCTGATTAGTAAAATTACTAACCTAGTTTATTAAAAGAGTTTATTTGTTTTAGAATTACAAGAAAACTTTAAAGATCATAACTGTTCTTTTCTGTATAATTTTCTGGCACTTATGATATCCTAAACTGGAGTTCTTTCTAAAATGATTTTCAATATTCATAGAAATCTCATCTTATGGATCTTTGTTACTTTCTTGATCAATAATTGGTTATCTAGAAGTGTTTTATTCCATACTTAGGTTTTCCCAGAATTTCCTTACTCATCTGGGTATTTTTGACCTAAAGGGTATTTTGGTCATTTACCTCAGGGACCTAACTGTCATTCTTGAAATTGTCCAAGGATATTTTGGTAATTTCTCCTAGGGATACATTGGTCATTTCCAGAATTGTTTAGGGCAAAATTATCATTTTCATCCTAGGGACATAAACATCATTTCTGAAATTGTTCAGGGGTGTTCTTGTCATTTTGCCCTAAATTTTTCTACTGCCTTTCATTAACATTTTACTCTTAGTAATTGTTTGTAATTCCCTAAATTTTTGGGGTGTTACACATTGCAAGGAAGATTTGGGAAACCTAATGTCTATTGGTTGTAGACATTACATCAAGAAGTAATGCAGAAATCCAAAAGGCTAGTAAGTTATCCTTTTCCTTATGCTGTTTTGGTATCTAGATTCATTGACTATTTTCATGTTGATGTATCAAATGAAGTCATTGATGACACCAATTCAAGCAACAATCAAATTAAGGAAAAGCATCTTACAAAGCTTGGTATGGTTAAAACACCCTATGGCTGGCAAATGGCTGGACAGCCTGTGCCATTAAATGAGGAAGAAGGAGAAGAAGAAGGAAATCAATTGGGAGCCGCTGAAGAAGTTCAAGAATAACCTGCACCATCTGAACCGTATTATTCACCATTTGAATCCCTAATGATTCAGAAAATGGATGCTTTATTTTCTCCATCATGAACAAAGGGATAAAGTGAATACATCTCTTAAAGAACTTAAAACTAGGATGAAAAATATAGAAGATAAGATTTTTAGGGATGAATCCAGGATGGATTAAGTCTTGTCTTAGCCTGTTCTAAGTTTTTTTTGGTATGTTCTAGTTTGTTTTTGTTTGTTTTGTTATGATTTGGTATGTTAATTTCCATTTCAGTTATTTACTTCTGTTTGTATTTCCCTTGACATATTAATGAATGTATTTCCTTTTTCAATTCTTGTCTATCCCTGTCTTTTTTATTTGATATGGCAAATAGGGGGATTATATAATAAATGAATTTGATAAATAAATGAATTGATAAAAAGGAATATGATATGTTATGATGATAAAAGAAATATGATCTTTAAGTCAGGGGGAGTAGGAGTAAAATGAATTGTTTGTGATGAATGATTAATGAATTGTTTATATGAATCATGAGATTTTGTAAAAACATCAAGTTTAGATTTAACACTTGATCTTTGCAAGTGTTGAGAAAATTTTTCAGGATAACAATTTCTTCCTAAGAAGCATGTTTCATCAATTAAGTATTTGACATGTTCAAATCAAAAAGGGGGAGACTGTTAGAAATGAAGAAGATTACAAGGAATCAAGATGAGGAAGATTATAAAGAATCAAGTTGAGGAATATTACAAGTTTTGATTTTACATGCCCACTCAATTGATGACATATGTATTTGTTCAAGCTTGGTTCAAGAAGTTAAAGCCTCTTATTCCTCACTTAGATTGATTAATTCATGCATTCATTCATTAAATCATGATTAAGTCATATGAAATTATTAATCAATTGGTATGACATTAATGCAATAAGGTTTTCATAAAAATTATTTTTCACTGTTTTAATCGATTACCAATATGATATAATCGATTAAACGCATATAGACAGATCTGCATATTGTCTTAAGAAGATTTTAATCGATTACCAATGATTTGTAATTGATTAAATTAGTCTGACTATGTTAAGTAGTTCTGTGATAATCGATTACTTCACGGAATAATTGATTATCTGAGTCTCTGCATAATTCACAGAAGCATTTTTATCTGGTTTAATTGATTACCAGATTGTTGTAATCGATTAAATATTCATTGTTGAGTTTTTCACACTTCCTATGATAATCGATTATTTGAGACTTTAATCGATTACAGTAGTGTATCAGAAAATCCTGACCTCCTGGAATAATCGATTACAAGGAGAATTAATCGATTATTTGTTCTTGAGATTTTTTCCAGATTTCTGATGAACACTTTAATCGATTATTTTAGAATTTTAATCGATTACATGAGTTAAAATAATCGATTACATTAACGGAATAATCGATTACAGGTAGTTAATTCTGTTTTTAAATAGAAGGAGCTCATTCTGTTGATAGAGAGATTCTTCATTTTTTTCGAACAAGCCTTGTGAAAATCACATTCTGAGAGTTCTAAAGTCACCAAGGCATATTAGAATTAGAAATTCAAAGTAGATTCAAGAATCATGAAGATTTTCATTTGTTGAGTCATTTACTCCATGTGAAGTTTGTGTTCAAGCATTTTGTCAAAAGATTTCATCTAGAAAGATCATGGCATTCATTCTCAGTCTGGTTTGATCATTTAATTTCGTTCATTGCACTGAGGAATTAAAGGTGATATCTTTCTTGAATCAATTGCTTAGTTGTTTTGATTAATATTGTTTGGTTTTGTTGTTGGTTGTTCATATAACAAATTGTGATCTTTCAAGCTTTGTTAGATAGATTTCTAGTGAGTAGAACAGAGAGGGGATCTCTGGTTCTTAGATCTTTTAAAAAGACTATAGGTTTAGATTTTGAATTTTACCTAGGGAGGGTAAGAGAGATCTTTGTAAGCTCGTAAAGATATTATATTTGTTATAGTGGAAACTCTAATCAAGGCTGATTAGAAGTAAACTGGATGTAGCCTCCGGGGTTGATAGGTAAACCAGTATAAATCTTGTGTGTGATTGAATATTTCTGTTCATATTCATATTGTTCTTGAAGTGTTGATTTTTGTTCATATCACAAGATTGGTTATTGCTCAAGAGTGGTTTGATTGAGACAAAGGTTGATTTTAAAAGTTTGATTTCTTAATTGGTATAAGATACGATCCTTCTTTCAAGACTTCCGCTGTATTAGAATTTTGTTTTAAATTTTAAAAAACTCTGAGGAAAAACCAATTCACCCCCCTCTTGGTTATTTGCATAAGTGTTCATTATATTTTCACTTTGAATGATTCTTGAGCAAGATTCTTTTCAAGATTAATGAAGAGCATGTTCTGAGTTTGATTTCTTCTCAACCTGATTTGGTAATTCATTTGCATTTCATTCATTAGATCATCAAATTGTCTCTCTCCTTAATTTCTGTGTGTAATTCTGGTTTTGAATTTCTGTGTAAGATTGCTATTGTAAAGTGGGTTCTTCCTTGTATCTAAAGAAGGGTTCTCTAGTGTAAAGAACAGAGTAGTGTTATCTGGTTCTTTGTCTCTTAGAATCTAATAGTGTTTTAGATTTCTATTCTTTATCTAGGGTTGATAAAGGGAGATGTTGTAATTGCATGTAAGAACAGAAATTTTATAATAGTGGAACTCTAATCTAGTGTTGATTAGAAGAAACTGGATGTAGCTTCAAGTTGTGAAGTGAACCAGTATAAATTGTTTGTGTCTTTGATTCTATTTCTTTATCTCTCATCTTATTCATTGATCTTTGATTCTTTGATTCATATTCATTGTTCAACAAGTTCAGTTGTGTTCTATTGAATTCTTGGGGCTAAGACATTTGATTGAGTAAATTGATTTCTTGGTTTTTGAAAGTGATAAAGATCTTGAAACCCTAATTTGAAAAAGTTTTTAAAATACCAAGGTTTTAACCAATTCACCCCCTCTTGGTTATTGTGAGTATTCCTATTATTTTCAATTGGCATCAAGAGCTGGTTCGTTAGAGTTATTCAAGATCACTATTTTTTCTTCAAAAGAAAAATGAATATCTCACAAATAACCTTCAAAGAAGGTGCTTCTCTAAACAAACGTCCTAGGTTTGAAGGGGAGCATTTCAGTTTTTGGAAAAATAGAATGAAAATCTTTATTCAATCAAATGACCCAGGTGCTTTGAATGTTATAGAAAAGCGTCCTTTTATTCCAAAGAAAATTGTTGCCAATGAATTGATTCCCAAAGAATGGGATGAGATGACAGATGTTGAACAAAAGGTTGTTCAATATGATTTTAAAGCTAAAAATATGATCACCTCTGCACTTTCTTCTGATGAATTTTTTAGAACAGTGAGATGCACAAGTGCAAAAGAAATGTGGGAGATGCTGGAGATTAGTCATGAAGGAACTGAAGAAGTTAGAAGATCAAGAAAACATGCATTGATCCATGAGTATGAGATGTTCAAGATGAACACCAATGAAAGCATTTCTCAACTACAGACAAGATTCACTCATATTGTCAATCATCTATTGGGTCTTGGTGTAACGCCTTCTTTTACTTTCTCGTGCTTGATTGATTTTAGATGAAAACTCGTATCCACTTTGCATTAGGATTAGCTTAGTTATAAATTTTATGGAAAATATATTTTTCTTTCTTGTTTTGATTTTACCATTCAGACATAAACGATTCTTCCTCACCACGGTTGATTTATCAAAATACACAGTTCCACATAGTTTAATACAACAGTTGTAACACCCCGGACGTGTTATCATTAATAATATCATAAGCGCGCTATCAACGTTCACTAAACGCGGTGCGGAAGCGATAGAATCATTTTTCTTGATTACATTATGCATGGAATATAAAAGCATAACACAAAGCATCACAAACAAGCCCCTGTTGATCCAGTTAACACAAACTAAAACATAGGTAGAAAACACAGAACTCTAAACAGAGATAATCAGGAGGAAATATCAACATCTCATACATAAGAACATAGTCTTTGTACATATACATCTCATAACTAAACCACACTTGTGGTTATACATCAAATATGTACAATACATTGGGTGTACATTCAACAGAGATCAAAACAACAGAAATTCCTCTAGTCTTCATCTACAGCCTATGACCTCTCCAGCACACTAAGCTAGGGCCTCCTGCCCTGTGGTTGCTCCTCTCCTCTAGAAACACCTGAAAACCACAACCCACAATAGGGGTGAGATATACATCTCAGCAAGCTCAGGGTTCTGGGAGATCCTCCCTTACCTTGGTTCACCCCCCAACACAAACACATAAACAAAACCCAGGACATCATCCTGGCTATCACACATTCCCCAGCTATCTGGGTACTAACTGGATGCTATCAGCATCAGAGGTATTCCACCTCATCCTGGCTCTCAAGCCATCTCAGACTCGTCTCACAGAGGTACATAACATAAGTGTCAACCACTGGACACTTCTCATGCCAGAGAGGCACCGCCTCCTGAACCATGTAAACCATGCCCTCAGGAAGCCCTCTCTTAGAGATACAACATATCTGTATACTGCCTGGCCTCTCCAGGACTTCATAACACATGCCTGGGCAAGAACATCCATATAGGGCAATCACCTCCAGGACTTTCCAATCCAACGCCTGAGAAAGATCATCTCACAACGGAGGCACTCAATCCCTCAGGACTTTCCTCTGCCTGTGAGAGACTATCCACTCCGGGAGCTCTCAATCCCACAGGACTTCTCATCAGCTGCCTGAGAGAGATCATCTCACACCGGGGCACTCAATCCCTCAGGACTTCCAGTCCGCGGCCTGAGAGAGATCATCCCACACCGGGGGCACTCTATCCCTCAGGACTTTTCAATATAATGCCTGAGAGAGATCATCTCACAACGGAGGCACTCATCCCTCAGGACTTCCACATACACTGGCCTGGGAAAGAACCTCCTTTACAGGGCAATCACATCCAGGACTTTTCAACATCAATGCCTAAGGAGGAACATCCCTATAGGGCAATCCATCCTTAGGACTTTGATGGAGAGCAGTGGCACCTCCCAAGGAATCTCAGCTATTCCAGGGAGTCCTCAAACTCTTCCTCTGGCTAGGGAACCTCAGCTAGCCCAATACTATGCAAGTATCCTATAGATTCTAGTATTGACCATCTCATGGTCTTTATCACATCTCAGAACACCCTCACAGTGTTCTTCAATCCAGAGGCCCAAGGCCCCACACCTGATGCCACAGGTGCCAAACACCTTCACACCATCTCGGTGTCTATCCTAGGGTTCATCCATTTCAGCCCAGCACACACTAGGCCATCATACATTCATATATCTGGAACGGTCTGAGTATCACTCCAAGTACCGTTCATCTAGCCCTTCAGGCTTGAAACATATACATTATCAAAACAGGCCATACTGGCCTTTCATTCCACAACATGCACCATATATATATATATAAATATCAACCATGGCATGCAGTCATCACCCACTTGGGTGGCAAACAAGAAAAAGGCTAATCCCCAGAACGATGAGCTTACCTGACAGTTGTGGCTCACAGCTCTAGCCTCGACTAATGGTCTGCTCCTCTGACACCTCGTGTCAAGCCCTATCAAGGCAACCAAACTCATATCACAGACCATTCAAGCACATAAGCAAACATAAGCTCATCAGACAGTCCTCAACTATCTCAGAGAAAGGAACCTCAGTCCCTTCTATCAACCCAGGTTATCTACCTAAGGTTCCTCAGGCTCATCCTCTACAAGCCCTTCCATAGACCCTCAGTGGTCTATCACAGATCAACCATGGCCTCAGAGTCATCCTAGACTCACAGCTAGCCATTCACAATGAGCATCACAGCTCTCACAACCCAAATACTCAGGGTTTCCATAGGGCTTGAATGGTCTAAACCACAAGACATCGTCACCATAGCCTCTCAGGCCCAACAAGCCCTTCCATATGGCTCTTGCATGTCTCAAGATCAAGTGACTCAGTCCAAGTCACACATGCACAACCTAGAGCCACAACCAAAGCTCACCAAATCACAAACTGAAAGCTAATCCTTCCTCTTCTCATCATTCTAAACACATCTCTCAACTGGACCCAGAGCTAATTCTAGCCCTATCACAGATGGGTCACTATTCATCAAAACCCCCAAATCACAAATCAATCGAAGAAACTCAAGTATCTTACCTCAAAACTGATGAGGAAGACCCCTGGGCTACTCTCCCTAGCCTTGATGCAGCTGAAACACCGCCGTTCCTTGCCCAAGCTCGAGTTCTCTACAGCCTCTCTCAGAGGAAGAGTTTCTCTAGGGTTTCAATGGATATGGAGGAAGGATTCTAGCTAGAACTTGGTTTCTAGGAGGTTTGGTGGGGATTAGGAGTGTTTAGGGTCACCAAATAAGGTCTAGGAAGCTTGGGGAGCTCTCCCATGGAGGTTGGGACTCGGGAGGAAGAAGGAGAAGAGTTTCTCCTCTGCAAAAATGCGATTCCCCTTTTATACTGGGCCTGCCAGAGGTCTGGCGCGCTCTGCGCCACCTCCGGCGCTACCCGCGCCAGCTGCACCGCCATAGTGGCGCCATCCGCGCCACATCCACGCTAACAGCGTGAACTGGCCGAACCAGTGGCGCGATCCGCGCCACTCACCGCGCGATCCGCGCCACTCACTGCATGATCCGCGCTGGCTGAAAAACTCTAGCGCTCCTCGCGCCACTGTGGTGCTCCTCGCGCCACTGTGGCGCTCCTGGCGTCAACCTCCCGAGAGACCCGCGCTCTCAGCGTGAGCCTGGCCCCACATTCTAGTGGGTCTGGCGCCATCCGTGCCAACCCTGGCGCTAACCGCGCTACACCCTCTACAGGGTTTTCTGCTGAAGGATTCCAGCGCTATCAGCGCGGGATCTGGCGCCACCCGCGCCGCAGGGAGGGTCCTTACAACAGTCCAAGTACAGTCCCAAACATAGTATTCAACATAATATATAGACTTTCTAACACAAATACATGCCATAGGAAATTACAAATCATAGCATGCAGTCCATCAAAACTTCTTCATCATCCATCTTCAATATCATCTATAGTTTATGCTTTCCTGTTTCTCTGCTCACCCAAATAGATTGGGGTCATCACAGGTGTCAGCCATAGACACAAAAATAGGGTAAGTTCATGACACACATAGTTTGAATAAATCATACATAAAGAAATGTATACTCACATGGTTATAATATCTTTTATAGAATAAAAATACATGCGTGATTTACCCACAGATTAAATCACACCATCTTCACAGCACACAGATCAAATCATATCATCCATACAACACACAGCTATACAACATACTCATCCAGTAATGCATGCTCTTTTCTTTATATGATGCCTTCTTAGCTTCTTATATTAACACGGTCTAGCCCCCGCCAGGCAAAATAGAAAATAACACGGTCTTATGCCCCTGCCAGGCTTCAAAAGAAAATAACACAGTCTTATGCCCCCGCCAGGCTTTAAAAAAAAACATGGTCTTATGCCCCCGCCAGGCTTTAAAAGAAAATAACACGGTCTTATGCCCCCGCCAGGCTTTAAAAGAAAATAACACACACAACATCCTAATTGTACAGCCACAGTCCACTTCATAGATTTCTCAGAACAAGCCATAATTTATCATAATTCAATTAGTTCATCATAATATACATCATTTCAATCTAATTCTAATATATATAAAAAAAAACATACTTAAGGTACTTATTTCAACAAGTTATATCACCGTATTGCTCCAAATAAAACATCTAACTTCATCTACATACTACCATGGAAACTAAATACATATAAATTCAAATCAACATAATTTTAGTATCAATAAACTCAAGAAATCATAAAATACTTTTAATCCAACATATATTTGTAACTAAGTAGTCTTATAAACACTATACTTCTAAATAATGATTTCTATCTAGTTGTAAATCATTTTAACTTCCTTTAATTAGATTAGATTCAAGTTATCTATTCAACAATTATATATAACTCTAAAAGCAAGTTACTAAATCAAATAACCATTCATATAGCAATCTTTGGTTCTTTAAGGCATTTCATCAAACACCTAGTCTACACAGCCTAATTTCTTATGAAATCAAATGAGAATCTTCATGTAGGTAATATTCAAACTAAGCCTATCATAAAATTCCTCATACCTTGCTTTTCTTAAGCTTTTTGAACAGCTTTCCCCCTTTGAACTTGAATGATTCTTGCTCCTAGGATGGCTAGTGCTTCACGTGAGGTTCCAAGGTATAGGCTTTTGTTTTGTGTTCTAGGCAAAAGGTAGATTTAGAAAGAAATGAGATGGAAGGCTTTTGGAGTGAATTTGCACGGCTAAGCTCTCT
>PYAF01000651.1:20948-52450 GCA_007407185.1 Glycine tomentella | reverse complement strand
ATGTTACCTAGCTTTTAGCCATACAAGTGTCCTAGTTCTTGATTTTTCTAAAGCTTTCTCCATTTATCTCCATTTGCACGTGGAGTTCAAGGCTTGTAGGTCAAGTCTTTAATTGCTTTCTTATATGGATTGCTAGCTTTGTTACTAATTTTCTTCCAAAAACCCATTTTATGAAAATACTCATTCTGGATTTGTTAACCGTTGGATTTCCTTAAAATTTTAAAGGTATACTCCTATCTCACATATCTAACTTTTGACCGTTGGGATTTTTTAAATAATCCTTAGAACGTCCCACGTGTTCTTCCTAAGGAAACAAGATAAAAATCTACTTAAATTAAATTTTCACCATACACATGGACCAATGGCAAGTTTCCAAGCCTCTTAACCATCCATGTGTTCATTCTTGAATTTTCTTAAAGTTTTTCTCCATTGATCCTGTATCATAAGGTCAAGGCTTAATTTAGAAATCCAAATCAATAAATTTTCCTTTTATTACTTATTATAGCTAAATTCTAATTTCTTATTGGTCCGTATTGCCTCTAATTATTAAAATTACTAAACTAACTTATTTGGGAAACCTATTCCTCCCATAATTAAAAGAAAACTCCCTAGATTGCATCTATTATTTTCCTGAGGTTTCCTGATACCTGAGGTAGTTTAGATTAAGCTCTTTTCAAAATATTTTCTAAAATTCCTAGAAATTACTGTTTATGGTTCTCTGCGACCAACCATGTTGATAATTTGTTGTCTACCAATACTCAGGTCCCCACAAATTTCTAAAGTCATCTGGTCATTTTTTGACCTAAAGGGCATTTTGGTAATTTCACCACTCATCCTAGGGGTATAATCATCATTTCCAAAAATGCTCAGGGTATCTCTGTAAGTATCATCCTAAAGATATTCTTGGACATTCCAGGGTATTTATAAAATTTCCTTCTTAAAATATCTTGCTAAAATACCTAAGGGTATTTTGGTCATTTCCAAAATGTTTAGGGGCGTTTTTGTCATTTTGCCCTAAATTTTTCTACTACCTCTCATTAACATTTTATTCTAGTAATTGACTGTAATTTCCAAAGTTTTTGGGATGTTACACTTGGGAAGATCTTTGATACTAAAGAATTAGACATCAAGATCTTGAAGTGTCTTACAAGGCCTTGGCAACCAAAGGTGACAACAATCAAGGAATCCAAAGATCTATCAAAGATGTCCATGGCTGCACTATTTGGTAAGCTACTTGAATATGAGCTTGAAATGTCTCAACTAACTTGTGCTGAAGATGAATAAAAGAAAAGCAAAAGCATTGCACTAAAAGCTGCAACTTCAAAAGCTAAAAAAGAGGAAGAATCAAGTGATGAGGATGAAGAGGACAACATGAACTTGGTTGTCAAGAAGTTTAGCAAGTTCTTGAGGAAAAACAAGAACAAAAGGTTCACAAAGAACAACAACAACAATAGCAGCAGCAAGAATATTGACAACAATTTTACTTGCTTTGAATGTGGAAAACCAGGGCACATCAAATCTGAATGTTCAATCTACTTGAAAAAGCAGCAAGGGGACAACAAGATAAGGAAGGAAAATCTAAAAGATCCTACATAGCTTGGGCTGATTACAAAAAGAGTCAAGGAGAAAAGTACATGTTACTTTTATCCAAAAATAGTGATTTAATTGATCTCTTGACAAAGCTTTACAAAGGAAAAAAGCAACTTGGCTGAAATACTAAGTGTACAAAAGTATGTTGGAGATACTTCTGGTTTGGGGTATAAACATGGCTCAAAATCCTTTGTAAAAATTGTATTTGTGCCTCCAAAACAGAGGAATCAAAAGAGGTTTAAAAACTCAAAGATCAATCAAAATGCTTTCTTTAGAAAAACATCAATATCTGTAACATGCAACTATTGTATGGAAAAAGGACATACATCATACAAATGCTATGCTAGGAGATTCTATGTGCCTAATGGAGATTGCATTTGGGTTCAAAAGAAAAAAAGAAGCTGCTAACCCCTCTGGACTCAACCTCAATTGGGTACCTTCCTTTATAAATTGATTTGAGTTTTGCAGGTATGTCTAAGAGTTAGATCCTCATTATGGTACCTTGACAGTGGATGCTCTAGACATATGACGGGTGACATGTCTATGCTTACAAATCTAACTCATTGGAGAAGGCAATATTGGAGATAGCTTCAAAATCAAGATAAAAAAATGTTCTTTATGTAGAAGGATTGAGGCATAATCTCTTAAGAATAAGCCAACTCTGTGATAAAGGATTCAAAGTCTCATTTAATGAGAATTGCTGCATGATTTGTGATGGACAAAGTGGTGAAGTGATTCACATAGGTAAAAGGAAAGGTAACATTTGTTTACTTTCAATTGATCATCTTTTCTTTCACAGCACTTCTTGTCTAATAAGCAAGATTGATGAATCTTGGCTATGGCATAGAAGGGCTAGTCACATAAACATGCATCATATGAACAAACTAATTAGAAAGGATTTAGTAATTGGTTTACCCAAACTCAAGTTTGAAAAGGACAAACTTTGTGATGCTTGTCAAAAGGAGAAACAAACCAAAAATTCTTTTCAAAGTAAAAACATTGTTTCCACCTCTAGACCACTTGAATTACTGCACATTGATTTGTTTGGTCCTTCTAGAACCATGAGTTTAGGTGGCAATTATTATGGGCTTGTCATTGTAGATGATTACTCTATATTTACTTGGACTCTGTTTTTGAAATACAAAAGTGATGCTTTCCATGCTTTTTTAGAAAAATGGCCAAACTTGCACAAAACGAAAAAGGTAGCAAAATTATCTCAATAAGAAGTGATCATGGTGGAGAATTCCAAAATGAACATTTTGAAAAATTCTATGAAGAAAATGGAATTAACCACAAGTTTTCAGCTCCAAGAACACCTCAACAAAATGATATTGTGGAGAGGAAAAAAAGATCTCTTGAAGAAGGAGCTAGAACTCTTCTTAATGAGACGAATTTGCCGAAATATTTTTGGGCTGATGCTGTAAGTACAATATGCTACACTTTGAATAGATTACTTATAAGGCCTATTTTAAAGAAAACTCCTTATGAGTTATACAAAAGTAGAAAACCCAACATTTCTCATTTGAGAGTTTTTGGCTGCAAGTGTTTTGTATTAAACAATGGGAAAAAATCACTTGGAAAATTTGATGTTAAAGCTGATGAAACAATTTTCCTTGGATATTCATTACATAGTAAAGCTTATAGAGTTTTCAACAAAAGAACAATGTGCATGGAAGAATCTATACATGTGATATGTGATGAGTCTAATCCCTCTAAAGAGGAAAAGAAGTATGATGTACATGCAGGTCCTATGGAAGAATTTATTTAGCTTAATGATTCCATAATTAAAGAGAAATAAGAACCAAGTGGTAAAAAAAAACCATCAACACATGTTCAAGAGCCTCAAGATTGTAGAACAACAAGAGATCTCTCACTTGACAACATCATAGGTGAAGTTTCAAAGGGAGTATCTACTAGATCTTCATTAAGAAATCTATGTTGTAATATGGCTTTTGTTTCTCAAATTGAACCTAAGAATATTGATCAAGCCTTACGTGATGAACATTGGATGCATGCTGTAACACCCGAATTTTATGATGATCTGAGCATTTATTGAACATGTTTTATATATATTATTAATCAGTAGAATTTTCTTATCTTAAGAATATACAATTTTAGGAGAAATTTGATTGTATCCCGGACAGCATCAGTACACGCTGTATAAGTTAGAAATTTCAAACTGAAGCAGAACAAGGTGAGACAGGACTCATATGATAGAGAATAATTTGTAGAGTTAGAAACTATACAGCTGTGACAGAAAAACCATAGAATAGAATTTCTATGAATTTTATACGGTAATAACTTTGAAATTTTATTCAGGAGAATTCAGGCAGCAGAAAAATATGGAAAAGAAGATGTGGAATTTTCTCTCAATTGTAGGATGTACAGACTTATTTAATAAAATGGTTTAGTAATTTTGATGGTCAGAAGTAGAACGGACCAATCAGAATTAAGATAGAGCAGTCTTGTATGTAAAGCCTATGTAGCACTCTGTATAGACTGTTTGTGAGCTATTTGTACTGTAACTGAAGTCAGTTTCTGGAAATCTCTAGAGTTTTATTATTTAATCTTATCCATTAGGCAGAAGAGTTCGAATTGAACTTTACTTCCTCCTATGAATGCCATGTGTGAAGACAACTTGGAATTGAATTCTTCCTCTTCATGAAAGATGACATATGGAAACAAGGAGAACCACACAATTTTCTCCTCTTTAAAGGAAACCAAAACATGGTGTAGAAGGAGGAAGGGAAGATAAAAATCTTTCCCCTTGGCCATGGTACGTACGTGAAGAGAGGAAAGAAGGGGGATAAGGTGGTTTTGTCCTATTCAAAATTGATGAGTCATGATGAGTAGAAAAATATCTTAAGGTTCATGAATTAAAGTGATAAGGTGCAATCATGAAAGCTTAAGAAATATCTATCCACTTGTAAGCCACCATTAATGAAGGGATAAGAAGTCATCATAACCTTGAAAGATATTTGTACAAGATGGCATGAAAGGAAGAAAAATCTTCTCTCCTTTCCCCTTGATGGCCATATGAGTGAGGGAGTAAAAAGAGAGGAGATTTCATGACTTAAATACATGGGGACAAGTGGAGGACACTTGGAAGAGAGTCCTCATGACTTAGAAGATTTTTGTTATAAAGCTGGAAGATATTTAGAAGAGTAATTATGAGTTTAGTTAGGATGTAATGGAATGAGATGAAACTAAGTTCTAATGAAACCAAATGAGAGTAACTAATTAGAAAGGGTAATTATGTCTTTAAATATTTTATCACTTTCCAAACCCTGTATAAAGAGAGGAGGACCCTTAAAGTGGAAGTCACTTTCAAGACTCCCTTTCTCCACAAAACCCCACGTGAATCTCCCTCCCTCCCATCTCTTTCATTTCATTTTCACCCTTTCCTTTTCAAGGCATAAGTTAAGTGAGAAGAGGCCCCACTTCCCTTAAGGTCACGTGTAGAAGGCTAACACTTTTCGGAAAAGTTTGTCAAGCTTTGTAAGGAGTTATCAAGTATGTATAGGGAAGTTTTATGATAAGGATAGTTTAACTGTTACTTGTGTTTGAATAAGTGTTTCAAGTTCTGTGAAGTATGACTTGTATCTGAGTAATTGTTGGATTTAAGTTATAGTTATATGATTGAGTGCCTGAATGAAGTTTTATATTTGCTAAGTGTTCTATGAATCTCTGTACATGAATGATATGTTGTGTTTCCGTACATGAGTAATAAGTTAAGTTCTGTACATGATTTGTGTTGAATTTCTAAGTAAATTATGTGAGACAGTGATTGGAGACTGATGTTGAAAATAAATCTAAGTTTATAAAATGAATGAGATATGCATAACTGAATTAGTCTCATGTGTCTCATAGAGTTGCCTCAGAGAGGGGGTGTGCCTCAGAGAAGAGGTGTGTCAGATAGCTGCAGGAACGAAGTCCGTGCGTACAGGCAGTAGGGTCTGAATTGGGGGGTGACTCTTGAGGTGGGGAATCACGCCACCCATGATGATCACATGAATGTGGGTGAGAACCTGTGAAACACTGGGAGACCTTGATTGATCGGAGAAGTTCTGTGCCACTGGGATGGGGTTATCTTGACAATTGGTACCACATGTTCATGATGTTGAGAGTTTGGGAGAATCATGCATCATATTAAATTAGAACTGAAATTTGAGGACGTTGTTATAAATAACTGCACACTGAATATAATCTGTTGCATAAATTATGTTTATCATAAACTTACCCTGTGTTTTGTGTCTATGGTTGACACCTGTTATGACCTCGATTTCCATTCAGGTGAGCAGATGAACAGTAAAGAGAGACTGTCTAGCTGCTTACAGGAAGAGGATTTTGTTTGAAGATGTATTCTTTTGTTACAAAGTGTTTTAGTTATTTGTACTATGTAATAGAACCAGTGTCAGTTTGTATTCTTATTATATGTTACTTCAGGTTTATAAATATTACTCAGTGATAAAATTTTCTTGGAGTATCAGTTATTGGCAAAATTTTGTTATATTCAACTGAGTGCTCTTAAGTAAGATGAAAAGAATTTTCATTGCAAATCAATAATAACAAGATTGTAAGTTGAGGTGTTACACATGCCATGCATGATGAGTTAAATCAGTTCAAGAGAAATGAAGTTTGGGAACTTGTTCCTAGACCATCCTCTCTCAAACATATTGGCACAAAATGGGTTTCTAGAAATAAACTTGATGAAAGTGGAATCATAGTTAGAAATAAAGCTAGAGTGGTTGCTAAAGGTTACAACCAAGAAGAAGGCATTGACTATGAGGAAACTTATGCTCCAGTTGCAAGATTGGAAGCCATTAGGTTATTGCTTGCATTTGCATGTTTAATGGATTTTAAACTCTTTCAAATGGATGTCAAAAGTGCCTTTTTAAATGGATACATTGAGGAGGATATATATGTTGAACAACCTCCTGGTTTTAATGATTTTAAATATCCAAACTATGTTTTTAAATTCAAAAAGGCCCTTTATGGTTTAAAGCAAGCTCCTAGATCTTGGTATGAAAGACTAAGCAAGTTTCTGCTTGAAAAATCTTTCACAAGAGGTAATGTTGACAAAACCTTGTTCATCAAAAGGCATAAGAATGATATCTTATTGGTTCAAGTATATGTTGATGATATAATCTTTGGTTCAACTAACCATGTGCTTTGCAAGGAATTTTCAACAGCTATGCAAAAAGAATTTGAAATGTCAATGATGGGAGAATTAACATTCTTTCTTGGACTTCAAGTGAAGCAAATGAAGAATGAAACCTTTCTCAATCAGTCCAAATATTTCCTTGAAGTGATCAAAAAGTTTGAAATGGAGAAAATTAAAGATGTTGCAACTCCTATGGCAACCTCAACCTATCTTGATTCAGATGTAAATGAAAAAGAGGGTTGATGAGTCAAAATTCAGAGGAATGATTGGATCTTTACTGTATTTGACAGCTAGTAGACCAAATATAATGCTTAATGTTTGCTTGTGTGCAAGATATCAAGCAAATCCCAAAGAGTCTCACCTAACAACAGTCAAAAGGATCCTCAAATATCTCAAGGCTACACCAAAAGTTGGTCTTTGGTATCCCAAAGGTGCTTCAATTAATATTATTGGTTATTCTGATTCTGACTTTGCAGGATGTAAGTTAGATAGAAAAGCACTAGTGGAACTTTTCATTTACTTGGAAGTTCGTTGATCTCATGGCATTGCAAGAAACAATCTTGTGTTGCTTTGTCAACTGCTGAAGTTGAATATATCTCAACTGGAAGTTGTTGTGCACAAAGCCTATGGTTGAAGCAACAATTACAAGATTTTGGAGTTGAACTGAAAGAAATACCTTTGCTATGTGACAACACAAGTGCTATTAACATCTCAAAGAATCCAATAATGCACCCAAGGACCAAACACATTGAGATAAGACATCATTTTCTCAAGATCATGTTCAAAGAGGTAATATCAAAATTGATTTCATTGACACTAATAATCAAATAACTGATATTTTTACTAAACCATTGGCTAGAGATATATGCTCTTAGAAACATGCTAGGAATCTTGGATGAATCTAATCTCTCTTAGCTTGAATGCTTTGATACCATGTTGTATGCCTTTTCATGTAAAATGCTTTGAATATTGAATCCTTCATCACAAAAACTTAGAAATTTTATGTCATGCTACATAAATTTTGCTACTTCTGATAAATACTCTGTAATAATCGATTAAGTGTCGGATTAATCGATTAAAATCATTAAAATCCTCATTCAGAGTGAAAATTAAGCTTATGTAATTCATTACACTACCAAAATAATCGATTATTTGTCCTTTCTGAAAAATTGGTCTCTTCTGTGATAATCGATTACTCATCGGATTAATCGATTACAATGACCAAAATTTGTTTTCCAATGTAAACGTTCACTGGAGTAATCGATTACAGTGAATGGTAATCGATTAAAATGCTGAAAGTCAAATTTTTCAAAATTCAATACTTTCTGGAATAATCGATTACACAAGCTAAAATGTGTTTCTGAAATTCAAATCTCTTTGTGATAATCGATTAAAACATGAAATAATCGATTACACATTGTCTTCAACCTTTGAATGGTTGCAAAATAATCGATTATATTACAAGATTAATCGATTACTGTGTGTGCTGTTAGTGTTTCTGCATATGAAATAATCGATTACACAAGGATTATAATTGATTATTTGAGGAGTTACTGCAAAATCTGACAGATTTTCTTGGAAGTTGTAACTACCCAACTCCCACCTAATTCAAATTTAAATCCTCTGCAGTGATTTAATTCGTTCTAACAGCTATTTTATTCAAATTTCAAAAGCTTGGAGCCTAAAATCTTGTATAAATAGAACCTTTGCTCTATGGCAAAATCACACCTATCTCTACCCTCTCCTACTAAACCTATTTTTTTTTCTGTGTTTTTTGAATCCCTGTCTAGGATGTCTACTTCTAAGAGAGCCAGAATCCCTAAGAGAAAGGCTGGTGAATCCTCAAACCACCCTCCTCCAAATAGGTTAGACCTTTGGTTCACAACTGAGAAGGATTGTATGACCTATCTTCAGTTTAATGCCACCAAACAAGTTTGTTCTCCTAAATACTTAGAGCTTGATTGGTTTATTAGGGAAGGCTTTCAATTTCCTGCCTTCTTAGAAACCCAAGGTCTTAGGAAATTTGTAGAGTTAAATGGTACCTTTTACCCTGAATTGGTCAAGGTATTCTACACCTGTGCCAAGGGATCCATGGATGGGATACTGAGGTCCCAAGTCAATGGAGTGCCCATGGAAATAACCTATGAGGTGTGGGAGTCAGTTGCTAGTATCTCCTTTGAAGGAGAAAGAAATTTTGATGAAAATCTTGAGGGCTACAATAGGGTTGACATCTATAGAGAAATGCTTAGTGATCCCAACATGGACTGAAAACTAGGCTAGGTACTGGACCCATGACCCATGAGAATAGACTTTTGCACTATATTATCACATATATCCTCACACCTAGAGCCACAAACCATGCACAAGCAACTGATGAAGACCTACAACTAGTGTATGGTCTGAAGAATTCAATTCAGATGAATTGGATTCTCATCCTTGAGGAGATAATGTTAAAATCCAAAAGGCTAGTCAATTATCCATTCCCTTATGTTGTGCTTGTATCCATATTCATAGACTACTTTCATATTGATGTCTCAAATGAAGTAGTAGACCACACTAACTCAAGCAACAACCTCATCAAGGACAAGCATCTCAACAAGCTTGGAATGGTGAAGACACCACAAGGATGGCAGATGGCTAGTCCACAACCAGTGCCTGAACATCCTGCTGCTGCTGGTGTTCAAGAAGATGCTGAAGATGATGAAGAAAGGGATCCTGCTCAACCTCTCTACACTCAGTTTGAGTCTTTTATGCTTCAGAAGATGGATGGCCTAATCTCAATGCATCATGATTTTAGGGCTGAAACAAGTTCAGCTTTAGAAGAGATTAAGACTAGGCTAGATGATATTGAAGCTACTCTTTAGTTTGATGAGTCTGAGTCATTCTAGACTTTTTAATTTTTTGTTTCTTCTGGTTTTATGTTTTCCTTTTTAAGCATTGTAATGGTTCCCTCATTAATATAAATATCCATTTTTGTTTCTCCTATTCATTATCCGTTGTGCTTTACAAGATTTTGACTTTGATAAGCCAAATAGAGGGAGAAATTGATAGGTTTGGTCGTGCTCTACAGTACACTCTGTTCTACCCTATTTTTCTGCACATTTTTTGCCCAAATCTTAAATTGAATGGATTATCAAATTAAGGGGGAGCTAAGTGTTCAAAATTAATCAATTAAGTAAAATAAAAAAGTAAATGAATGTTGGATTAATCAACAGATGCTTTAATACTTGTTATTGGCAAAGAGTTGAAATTGTTTGCAGGTTTGCAAAGCTCAAGTTTTTCAAAATTTGGTTCTCCCAAGTAACTTCAAGTCCAACACTTAATCAATCAAGAATTTGGCATGTTCAAAGCCAAAAAGGGGGAGATTGTTGGATATAAGGGGAGCATCATGAATAATGGAAGAATTTGATTCAAGATTGGTTTTGAGCTTTAAACATGCTTGGAAGCCTTGAAGTTGTTTAATTGATTCAAGTGTAAGAGAAAGACTAATCTGGTGATCCATGCTTTGCATTCATTCATTCATTCATTAACCTAAATGATTTTCAAATAAAATAACAAAGCTTTTATAATTTGGTTAAGGTTTTAATTTGAGTGAAAGGTTTTTGGAAAAATACAATTTTCACTGGATTAATCGATTACCTTAATGATATAATCGATTAATATGTTCTTTGTTCTATCTGGAAAATCTTTATGAACATTGTAATCAATTACGTATCGGAATAATCGATTATTTGACCTTTGTTTTTAACAAAACTGCTTTGTTAATGAATTTAATCGATTACTTAAGGGTTGTAATCGATTACATAGTTAATCATGTTTTTAAGCCTTGCTGTGATAGTCGATTACTACACATTGTAATCGATTACTTAGGCTATTTGAGAAAAATCACTTTCCTGTTTTAATCGATTACCAAAGATTGTAATTGATTACACGTTCACTTTGAAAATATATGTTTTCTGCTTTAATCGATTACACAGTGCATTTTGTAAATCATGAGACTTCTGTTTTAATCGATTACTGCTCAGGATAATCGATTAATTTGCTCGTTGGAAAACCCAAAAACATTCTTGAATGGTTTAATCGATTACATACTTATTTTAATCGGTTACATAAGCGAATTAATCAATTATTAGGCGCGTTTAATCGATTACAGTTAGTTACAAATTCTGTTATAAATAGGAGTGAAGGCTTAGCTTGTTTCACAACTTGACCATTCGTATTTTTGAGCATACATAAGCCTTCTAAGCAATTCCTAAGTGATTTTCTCAGTGTTTTAACTTCTTGCTTCATTCAAAACATAAATGGGTCTATGAATGATTCTTGAGCAAGATTCTTTTCAAGATTAAGGAAGAGCATGTTCTGAGTTTGATTTCTTCTCAACCTGATTTGGTAATTCATTTGCATTTCATTCATCGGATCATCAGGTTGTCTTTCTCCTTAATTTCTGTGTGTAATTCTGGTTTTGATTTCTGTGTAAGATTGCTATTGTAAAATGGGTTCTTGCTTGTATCTAGAGAAGGGTTCTCTAGTGTAAAGAACAGAGTAGTGTTCTCCAGTTCTTTGTGTCTTAGAACCTAATAGTGTTTTAGATTTCTATTCTTTATCTAGGGTTGATAAAGGAAGATGTTGTAATTGCATGTAAGAACAGAAATTTTATAATAATGGAACTCTAATCTAGTGTTGATTAGAAGAAACTGGATGTAGCTTCAAGTTGTGAAGTGAACCACTATAAATTGCTTATGTCTTTGATTCTATTTCTTTATCTCTCATCTTATTCATTGATCTTTGATTCTTTGATTCATATTCATTGTTCAACAAGTTCAATTTTGATCTATTGAATTCTTGGCGCTAAGACATTTGATTGAGTAAATTGATTTCTTGGTTTTTGAAAGTGATAAAGATCCTAAAACTCTGATTTGAAAATGTTTTTAAAATACCAAGGTTTTAACCAATTCACCCCCCTCTTGGTTATTGTGAGTATTCCTATTATTTTCAATGATAACCACTCTTAAGATGAATTTTAAAGAAAACAGTAGCACCATGCAATTCATCTAAAAGATCATTAAGTCTAGGGATGGGATATCTATACCTTATGGTGATGTTGTTGATTGCCCTACAATCTGTGCACATTCTCCAAGTTCCCTCCTTCGTAGGCACAAGAATAATAGGCATAGCACAAGGGCTCATGCTCTCACGGATCCACCCTTTTTCAAGTAGCTTCTCTACTTGTGTTTGTATCTCTTTTGCTTCCATTGGTGAAGTCTTATAAGCCGGCTTATTAGGGAGTGAACAACTTGGAATCAAATCAGTTTGATGCTCTATGCCTCTCAAAGGAGGCAAGCCATTAGGAACTTTTTTTGGAAAAACATCTTGATATTCTTCCAAAAGGAATTGCATAGCTTTGGGCAATTTTTAATCTTTTTTTCAACATATAAACAAAGATAGTTAGGAAGCATATAATAAAGAGGTTGTTGTGCCAATAACACTCTCTTGATTTCCTTTTCACTCAAGAACAAACTCTCTTTAATCCCATGAATTTTGTTGCTCTCATTTTCTTTTACTTTTCTTTTCACCAATGTTTCTCTTGGGTAGCTCACTATTTTTGCCTTTAACAAGTGCAGTATTTTTTTCAACCCTTGAATTCTCTTTTCTTTCATCTTTATTTGATCCTCACACACTTGTCTAGGAGTCAAAGGCCTCAACATAATTTTCTCGCCTAAGTGCTCAAACTCAAAGGTGTTCTCCATGCCATTGTGTATCACTTTTCTATCATATTGCCATGGCCTACCAAGAAGGATATGACAAGCCTCCATAGGTACAATATCACAAAGAACATTATCATTATAAGCATTAATAGAAAAAGGAATGAGCACATGAGAATTTACCACCACTTCTCCACCTTCACTAAGCAATTGTAGCTTGTATGGCTTTGGATGTTTTGTGGTTGGCAAGTGTAATTTCTTCACAAGTCTTCTACTAGCCACATTGGTGCAACTTCCCCCATCAATGATAATTGAGCAAACTTTCTTTTCAACTAAGCACCTTGTGTGAAAAATATTTTCTTTTTGAGTATCCTCTTTTTCTAGGCAAAAATTGCTCAACATTCTCCTTACCATCAAGAGATCACCCTCTTCGGCCTCCACTAGTGTGAGTTTTTCTTCTTCTTCACTTGAAGAACTATTTGGGTCATTTGAAGACTCACTCCTTATGCCTCCATCTTCAAGAAAAATCATAGTTCTCTTGTTGGGACATTGGGAAGCAATGTGACCCTTACCAAGGCCCTTAAAACACTTGATATTGCTTGATCTTTTAGGAGTTGGATCCACAATTTTTTTGCTTGGGCTCCCCACCCTTTCTTCTTTATTTTTCACTTGAGAAACTTCCCTTTAAGGGTTTTCCTTCCAGCTGGAAGTTGCAGCCTCATTGGTCTTGAAAAAGGAAGCTTTTCTCCTTTTTAGTTGTTGCTCCACCCTTTAAGCTTTGTGGACTAGCTCCTCAATTGTAGCATAAGAATGTAGCTCCATCATATATTGAATTCTTCTATTAAAGCCATGAAGGAATCTAGCCATTGTTGCTTCTTGGCTCTCCACAATTTCAACCCTTATCATCATCAATTCCATATCCTTATAGTAGTCATCAACACTCTTGTAGCCTTGGAAATATCTTTGGAGCTTGTTGTGGACTTCTAAGCATAATAAGTGGGAACAAATCTTCCTCTCAAGCATGCATTCAAGTCATCCCAAGAATTTACTCTTTTCCTCCTCTTCCTCCCTATGTCCATTTGAATTTGGTTCCACCATATCAAAGCATAGCCACAAAATTCTAGAGTTGCTAGAGTAACTTTCTTTTCTTCATCAAATTGTTGGCATAAGAAAATTTGTTCTACTTTCATCTCCCACTCAAAGTACCCTTCGGGATCATTATTGCCAAGGAATTTTGGAATTTTAATTTTCACTCCATTCAATCCTCCATTCCTTCCTTCTCTTTCTTCTCTCCTCACCCTCCAATCTTCATCATCTCTATTATGCCTCCTAGGATTGTATCTCCTATTTTCTCTTTTATCATTATTTACTCTCCTATCCTCCCTCTCACTCCTCTCATCATAAGAATTTCCTCCATGAGAGGAAGTATGCTCACTCACCCTCCTACTACTATGAGCCTCTCCATCCACATGACTCCTCCTTTGGGTCTCCCTATATAACTCTTCAAACCTTGCATCTATTTTGGTTTGCAAGTCTTCCATTTGTTTTGTCATGGCTTTCATTAACCTAGAGGTCCTAGGTGACAAGGCCTCATCTCCTATTGAGCTCATCCTTCAAAAAAATGGTTAGTAAAAACACAAGTATATAAGGAAATTCTCACCACTCTCTATGTGTTTGTCACTCTCACTCGTGTTTGCACACTTTATCTAGGCTCTTTCTATAATGTTATCTCTTGTCTTTCTCCACTCTTATTCCTCTCTATAGTTCTTAAGCAAAAACTTGTAATCAAAACAAGCTTCTTTACTATAGTGAAATATGTTGGATACAGGTGGAGCTTCATGAAGTTTGGAAGTCTTTGATTCAAGATTGGTTTTGAGCTTTTAACATGCTTGAAGACTTAGAATTGAAAAATTTATGTAAAAGGAGAGCTATCTGATTGATCCATGCATTCATTGATTTAACTAAGTGTTTTTCATTAAAATCAAACAAAGCTTTTAACATTTAACTAAGGTTTCAATTGAATTGAAAGGTTTTTGGAAAAATAAGTTTTTCACTGTTTTAATCGATTACCAAAAAGAGTTAATCGATTATTTTGTTCTTCATTCAACTCTGGAAAACCTTCATAAACAGTTTAATCGATTACCTATCGGTTTAATAGATTATTTTGCCTTTGCATAAGACTGAACTGCTTTGTTATGAATTATAATCGATTACTAAATTTCTGTAATCAATTACTTAGTTAAAACTATTTTTTAAGCCTTCCTGGAATAATCAACTACTAGGAACTGTAATCGATTATTTAGTTCAAACTAAACTTCATGTTTTTTTGATTTAATTGATTACCACATGTTGTAATCGATTACATAGTTCATTCTGTTTTTAAAAGTTTCATGGTTTAATCGATTAGCAAAGTTCGTAATCGATTACATAGTGCATTTTAATATTTTGAAGCTTCTGTCTTAATTGATTACAAGACGGAATAATCGATTATTTTGCTCGTTGCTCATGCCCAGAAACTTTGTTGAACACTTTAATCGATTACTTCAGTTAAATAATCGATTATATGGAGCATTTAATTGATTACTGATAGTTACAAAAGTTTGTTATAAATAGAACCAAGGCTCAGATTGTTTTGTAACTTGATCAATTTGTATTCTAAGCATACACAAGCTTTCTAAACACTTCCAAAGTGATTTTTCTGAGTTTTATGAGTTCTTGCTTCAACTAAAACATTCATGGGTGATCGATGTCATACTCGGCCAAATTAATACAGTTTAAATGTAGTACTAGGAAGTGACTCCTAGGTCGTCTCTCAAGGATCAATTGTCTGTGTTAGGGATTGAAAACGTCTATTGGGGGGTTTTTGACAGAATGCAAGAATCTAAATTAAAACAGAAATAACAATTAACTGCAGGGATTTAAAACAAGTCAGACCCTTAGAACAGATTGCGCCTCTAATATCCTTGGTTCACGAAAGATAATTTGTCCTACTTAATCCTCATCAGTCCAGATTAATCAACTAAGCGAAGATTAACCTAAAACTTCATTACACGAATTAAGCAAACGTGAACCTCGTCAGGGCAAGCTCTCAGGATTAAGCAACCTGAGATTACTGAATTAATCAATATCAGAATCATTAAGCATGACTCTAATTCAAAAAATACAGAACAGAAACCCAACAAGGAATAATCAAGCAAAAAACAAATTTCAAAAACAAAGAACCTCCGTTAAAGAATTTGCAATCTGTCCTAGGGTCCAACCCTAGGATTTAGCCTTCCATTAATTCGAAATTAACAACAAAAACATGAATTGAAACGAAATTGAACATTAAACAAAACTAGAAGAGAAACGAAATTCAAATGCAAAAATGAAATTAAACAGAAACGAAAACGAAAACCTAAAATGAAATAGCAGAAAATGAAAACGAGATTGGAACTTTAAATAGAAACGAAATAGCACTGAAATTGAAACGCAATTGTATTCTGAAAATGAAAATCATCAACAGAAACGGAAAACCCTAAACAGAGAGAAAAGCAGAAAATGAAAATGCTAAAACCCTAAACGAAAATAGTCTGTCTGCTGTTGTAGACGAAAAATAGTGTGTTTCTGCATGGGCACAGTATTCGAAATATATAGAAGCTGACCTAAACGAAAATGGGCTTTTCCTAACAATTTTGGCCCAAAAAATGAAAATAAAATAAAACGAAAATAAAATGCTGATGTGGAAAATAATGCTGACGCGGCATCCCAATCTTCAAGTCCATGAATTAATTCCAAGCCCATTTAATTATTAATCTGCCCTGAAAATCAAATTGGAATAATTAAACTTAAAATAATCCAAATTAATTAAAATCTGAATTATCTGTCCAATTAAATCCTAAATGAGAAACAGTGTGGAATATAAACGATTAAACACAAATTAGGGATTAAAATGAGTACAGAAAGATGAGAAAATAAAGGTAAATAGTGACTCATCAATGGGTATTTGAGTGATTCTTTAAAGCAAGAAGTCTCTTTCAAAGGTTAAGGAAGAAGAATGTTCTGAGTTTGTTTTTGTCTTTCAACCTGAATTGTTCATTCATCTGCATGTCATTCACTGGATAATCAGGTTGTTTCTTTCCTTAACTCATTGATTGTAATTCTGTTTACAAATTCTGTTGTAATTGGCTATTGTAATTGGGTTCTTCTTGCTTGGGACTACAGAAGGGTTCTCTAGCTTAAAGATCAAAGTACTGTTCTCTGGATCTTTCTCCTTAGAAGTCTAATAGGGTTTTAGATTTTTGTTCTTTATCTAGGGTTGATAAAGGGGAGGTTCTTGTAAAAGCTTGTAAAAATATTTTATAATAGTGGAACTCTAATTCAATGTGAATTAGAAGAAACTGGATGTAGCTTCATGTTTTTGAAGTGAACCAGTATAAATTGCTTGTGTTCTTATTCCTATATCTCTATTCTCATCTTATTCATTGATCTTTAATTCTTTGAATCACATTCATTGTTCAACAAGTTCTATTTTGATCTATTGAATTCTTGGGCTGAGCTATTTGATTGAGTAAAAGGTTTCTTGGTTTTTGAAAGTGATAAAGATCCTGAAACTCTGATTTGAATTTGTTTTTAAAATAGGAAATGATTCTAGGCTAGACTTTAAGAGTTAAAGAACAAGAAAACTCTATGACAAAACCTTGGAAATTTTAAGAGACAAGCAACAAAAGAAAATTTTTAGAAAAACAGAACTCTAATTGGAATTTAATGAGACAACTCAAGGAATACTATGGGCTGTTCCAAACTACACAAGGAGGTTATGCTAAGTAAATTCAATTGCTAGAAGCCAAATTTCATAAAATTTGCATGTCATACAAGTTCACTTGATTTTGTGGTTTAATGGAAATTTGAAATTGTAGCTTTTGTAACTTTGCTTTGCTTCTAAATTATGTTTTTCTATGTATTTTTCTAGCCACAATTCAATAATGTCTTTGGCTGTACCAAAATGTTTCTCTTTGGTCTTTTCTTGTTTCTTTTACCAAAATTTTTTGTAAGCCTTTGTTTTTCTTTTGCACAAGTTCAAAATTTCTTAAGGAAATTCAATGAATCACTAAAAAACAATGTATAACAATTGTAAAATTTTCTTCTAACAACTCAATTCAGTTTAGCCATGAGAGTAGAATCAAAACAAGTGGTCATACAACACAAAAACACTACTAACAAAAATTGACAAGGGTTATGTGTTGGAACACACAACAAGCCCACACCACCAAGAATCAAATGAAAACAATAAGAAACAAGGAATTGAGATGAATTTTCGTTTTTAAGATTTGGTGCAGTTTTTAACCTTTGAAGAACTTTTAAAATTGAACTTGAAGAAGAATTCCACAAGGACTGGGCTCTAGATATCACATGATATACGGTTGTGATGAAGCTTTGGTGTATAGCTGAACCATAGCCATTAGTTTTCCCAAATCTACCTTGCAATGAAACTCAATCTTCAAGCAAACTTCAAAGAACTCTAATTTTTGCACTTTCACAAGAATTTAGGGCTGTTTCTAAGCTTTTTAATTCAACAATGGAAGATGGAAGAGAGATTAGGGAAGAGGATGGATGGCACCATGGAAAAGCTTTCTAGTAAGCCTAGGAAGAATCACCACAATAGCATTGAGAAGTCATTGATAAGACTCAAGAAGTTCTTACACAAGAACAAGAGAGAAACTGTGACAACAATTTTTAGAATTGTATTAATGAACCAAAGTTAGTTACAATCAGTTGTGAACCAGCTTATATAGGCCATGAAATTACAAGCAAATGCCACTAAATGTAAGGAAAATGCAAATTGAAACGAAGCCCAAATGAAGCTTAAAGTGCAAGCTTCTCCTAAAGTGTGACTTTTGGTTGCCAACACACATAGGTGTAGTTCTATGCTGATGTAATCGATTAATTCATCCTTGCAATCAATTAAAATAGAGTTTTTACACATTTTGATGCTTATGTAATCGATTACAGTTTTTGGGTAATCGATTAAAACAGACAATAACTATTTTACAAAGTGCCTTGGTAATCGATAACAAATAGCTGGTAATCTATTACCATAAACTGTTCTATGTCTTTTCTAAGCTGGTGTGCTTCTTCATGCTTGTCCAAGTTAGCTTGGATGTGGTCTTGAAGTGCTTGAGTCCTAGCTCTTGTAAATGGTCCTCTAAAGCTCACCAAAGGAAGTTACTCAAGCTTTCCTTCTAGGTCTTTAGCTCTTGTCACTGGTAATCTACAACCACATCATCATTATATCATTTATACATCATCAAACACATCATCATTGTCCTATTCAATCATCACCAACACATCAATAACATCCCATTTCAACATTATCAATGACATCAATATCACCTCATTCATCCACAATCTATATTACCACGAGCCTGGTATTTTAGGAAAATTCTAAATTAAAGGGGAGGACTGCAATATAAAAAATACATTCTTATGCCCATTTAAAAATTTAATAAAGAATTAAATAGGAAAACTAATTATAAAATTTTGGCCAGAGTCTCCTCTGTAATTAAGACTTTTCAAAAAAATAAATCATTACAACAACAACATCAGTCACAGCTTTCTCCATCAATAAGCAAATTCATTGCATCCCATTAGTTAAAAACACAATTTTCTTGAAAACGAGCACACAATAGGAACCAACATACATCAATAATAATTATATCTCATCCCATTAGTTTAAAACATATTTTTTCTTGAAAACCAGCACACAACAGGGACAGACATATATTCCCATAGTTGGACTCCCTAGCCCTCAACTATGGTACCAAAACTATAACTAAATAATAAACTCCCCTTACCTATCTATATCCCTTTGTTAGCTCCTTGAAACGTCGTTTTGGGATCTCTTAAGTTCATGTGCTTTGGCCCAAATGCATAGCTCTATATACCAAATTGAAGATAATTTAGTATAGATTTCAAAACCAAGGCTAACATTAGCATTCAGGGTCAAATACCCACTCAAATTTAAAAAGGTGCTAAAATGATGTTTTTGGAGTTCACACCAAAAGGCATCATTTTGAAATTCCAATTAAACCAATGTGAACGGGAATCAACAAAGATCACAGAAATGATATCAACTTCATAAAAAGGAGACTTTTACAACATCTCATTTTCAAAGGATTTTCAAAGGAAGTATATAAACAGCCAATAACGGTACCCGAATCACAAGAGATATCAAGAGAGGTTTCAAACTAGCTAAGAGAAGACAAGGAAACCATGGTTACCTCAAAGAAACCAAGAAAGGAGGATAGGAGGCTCCGTTATCTACCAAATCCTCGGGTTGAGTTTTGAAGATTCCGCTCCGATTAAAGTTTTCCTCGGAGTGTGGTGGTTCAACGACAAGAAACGGCGGCTCGTGGCAGTCACCGGTGGCTGTGGCTGGTGGAGGATGATGGTGGGAGTTTGGGTGGTGGTTTGGGAGAGGAAGAAAGCCATTTGTTTTTCATTTATGCTGTTGGTACTATTTATAACCGACTTGACTTGCCCGGGTGGGCCAAAAATCCTTACAAAATTCTCTTGGGCGAGCTAGCTAGATTTTAAATTTTCTATTTTAGTGAAAAACTATTATATCACGCTACAGATGTTATTTCACCAATCCCAACGGTCCAAGGTTACATATATGGGTTATAAACCTACCTATAAAATGTGAAGGCGATCCAATGGTTAACAAATCTAGAATTGTTATTTTACTAAAACAGGTTTCAGGTCAAACTCGGAATCACTCAACTACAACGTAGCTCCAACAACTCCACATAACTTGACATATACACCAAGCAATTGTGCATGAATAATTCATATAACATTTCAATTAATCTAAACTAATCAAATAATCTAACAATCATAATAAATACGTCAAATATATATTTTCAGTTATCGAAATTTTAGGGTGTTACAGTATGTATGGGCTTCTTCTTCTTCAAATGTAGATAAATACAAGAGTTTACAAAAAGAGTTTGATGATTTCAAAAAGGGTAAATCTGAAAAATATATGGAATTGCTAACAGAAAATTCTTACTTGGTTGATCTTTTGAAAAATCTTTATAGAGGAAAATGCACTTTAGATCAAATGCTAAGTGAACAAAAGTATGTTGAAAATACTTCTGGTTTGGGTTACAAACATAGAGAAAAACCTTTTGGGAAAACCAACTTTGTACCACCAAAACAGAAGAATCAAAGAGGCTTTTCAAAAACAAAGCATAATCAAATGACTCATTTTGAAAGAACATCAAAATCTATAACTTGCAATTACTGCATGAAGAAGGGTCACACATCTCAGGTGCTATGCTAAAAGGTTCTATGTGCCTAATGGAGATTGTTTTTGGGTTCCAAAGAAAAAGAAGAAAATAACTAACCCTTATGGACCCAATCTTAATTTTATTTTTGGGTACCTTTCTTTGGCACTTAATTTGATTTTTGCAGGTGTGTCTTAGAGCAAATCATCTTTATGGTACTTAGAAAGAAGATGCTCTAGACACATGACATGTGACATGTGTAACATCCCCAAAATTATAAAAATGATGATAATTGGATACAAGTATGTTTAGAGAAAAATAACTATATCACTCTTTCCATGAAGTAGAAATTACTAGAAAATCCTTAAGATGAAAATTACAAAAATGCCCTTGGACATTTGTGAAAAATGACCAAAATACCCCTAGGTTGAATGGCATAATTACCAAAATGCCCCTAGGCCAAAAATGCTCAAATAACTTTAGAAATTTTGTAGAAACCTGATGAAATTATAGAATACACTTAGCTGACTAAGTATCAACATATTTTGTGACACAAAACTCTAGAATAAAATTTCTACAAATTTTAGAAGATGACAACTTTGAGGCTATATTCAAGAAAACTCAAACATCAGAAAAATATGGTAAAAAAATGGTACATAAAATCTATAGAATCTTCTCTTAATTATAGGATGAATAAACCTATTCAATAAAATGGTTTAGTAATTTTGATGGTCAGAAGAAGTATAGACCAATCAAAAATAAGATAAAGATGTAGTCTAGAATGAAAGGTTTATGTATTGCCCTGTATAAGACTGCTTGGGATTAATTTAAACTATCATTGGGATAAATCCTTAGGAACATCTAGAATTCTAATATTCAAAATTTTCTTTAGATAAAAGAATTCAAATTAAATTGGATTTCTTTTTAAGAAAATACCATATTGAAACTAGATTTTTATTCATCATCAAAAATGACCACATGTAGCATAAAAGGAAGAAAAATTTGTATTCCTTCCCTTTGAGCTTGTCATTCACGTGGAGAAGCATGGAGAATGAGGAAGAAGCTTCTTGAATTTAGCCACTTAGAAGATAAGCCATAGGATGAAAACAAGTGGCAAGACACTTGTATGACATGGATGTAAGGTAACATAAAAATCAAGCCAAGATTTCTCTACACTCTTCCATCTTGTACGTGGACAGCTATAGACATTATTTCAACAATCCCAACGGTCAAAAGTTACATATGTGAGATAGTAGTGTACCTTTAAAATTTTAAAGAGATCGAACGGTTAACGAATCTAGAATTAGAATTTTACTAAAATAGGTTTGGGATAAACTCAAGAATGAAAGAAAAAGCATAAAAATCTTCCTTGGCAAGCTACTCCACGAAAAATGCAAGAGAAATGGAGAAACTTCAAGAGCTTGGACACTTGGAAGCAAAAGAGAAGAAGCTCTAAGATCATGCCAAGTGGTAGGACACTTGGAAGGAAGAAAGGAATGAAGCCTTAAGATTATAACAAGTGTAGGGACACTTGTAAAGGAATAATGATGGCTTATGAGATTTTTCTCTAAGTAATCATTTCTTCATCACTATATAAAGGGAGGAGGAGGCACCTAAGTACAAGCCAATTCCAAGACCACTCCTTTCTTCAAACCTCACGTGAACTCTCTCCCTCACACCACTTTCATTTCATTTCATTTCATTTCATCTTTCCCTTTAAAGCTTAAATCAAGCAAAATCCCATCACCTTGAAGAAATTACGTGTAGAGGCAAACAACCTTAGGAAGGATTTAACAAGCTTAGAAGGATATCAAGACTCAAACTCACTTGAGGTAGGTTAAGCTTAAATCTCTAGTTAATCATTGGTTTGGATTAATTTACGTGCTTTAGTAGGCTAAATTATGGTTATTATTTAGGCTTGAATTTCGTGCTATTTGAAGGTTATTCTTTGATGAGAATATGTTGATTTAAGCCATAAGATAGGTGATGATTTATACCCATCAATATTAGTGATGTATAGAAGCCCATTTGATGATCTTATGAAGGTGATTTTGATGATATTTTGGACTGTTTGTTGATATTTTTATGGAAAGGTTTTGATTTAAATTTTAGAAGTAGAGGATGAATGGTATGTAGTTGAATGGTTTAACTATTTGAATAATTCAATCTTGAGGATTAATTAGTGAGGTGGTAGGTGAAAGGAGAATTAAGATGTATACTAGGTTTGAATCTTTTCTTGTGAAGGTTTAAAGGAATTAGATATTATTTATATTGAGGATTATTAGTTAGATTACTAACATAATTTTTCTATAGTTAAAAACTATTCATTCGTTATGCATAAAATTTGGTAACAATCTTACTTGATTAAGGTATGGTGGTGTAACCATACTTATGATACATATGATGATATGATGAAAATATTTTCCATAAGGTAATATGTATTTTGCTTATGGATTTGATTTTTATGGATGTTGATGTGATTAAGATAGGTGGATTCATGTTTCCATGTTCCAAGTCCAGTACGAGGCTTTGGGGAAACAGAATCTGATGCTACTTACAGTACAATATGTAGTACACAGGTGCAAGAATATATGGTAAAATTCATGCATGTTTGCGTAAGACTATAGCAGCGTCCACACTTAGTGTGGCCACATACATTACGATATGTGGAGGCCATTTGCCCTGGAATAGTTCATCTCATGCATTCATATAGTTGCATATTTCGTGTGGATGTGTTTGATTATTTGAATGATTTTACTAACCTACTAATAAGGTCTGGATTTAGCTTTGCCTACTGAGAAATTTATTTTTCACAAGATTTGTTTCATATTTTTCTTAGATGGCAGCCATGGTCAGGTTCCTTGAGGTTCTGGAGTAGTGCTGATATATTGAAGAAGCTATGTACTAGGCTGGATTTTGAAAAGAGTTTTGTACTTGTTTAAACTTTTGTAACAAAGACATTGACTAATGTATTAGTCTGTACATATTTTATTAAATTTTAATGACTTAGAATTTTTACTAATATACGTTTCTTGAAAAAAAATTATTCTAAGTAAAAATACTAGCAATAAAATCAACTTAGAAAATTTAGGTCGTTACAACATGTCCATACTTACAAATTTGACTCTTAAAGATGGAGGATTTGTCACTTATGAAGATAACAATAAAGGAAAATGGGAAGGAAAAAGATGAATCAAATGCAAAGATTGATCAGTCAATCACCTACTCAAAAGCAAATGGAGTGGACACAAGCACATAAAGATCAGGCATCATTTCCTCAAAGATCACATCAAAAAGGGTAATTGTTCAATTGAGTTTCTTGATCATTCATTGATAGGTACATCTAACAAACCCTTATATCGAAATTGATTCTATGATCTTAGGAACATGCTAGGTACTCTTGATGAATCTAATATATGCTAGCATGCTTACTATGTGTTTGAATACATAATATACCATTTATATTGGCCATTCTTCACATATGCTTAAAATTCGAAAACCTGCTGGAAAACATTGTTCAATTTGCATAATTGTCTGCTTTAATCGATTACTATGAGTATTAATTGATTATTTGAGGCTTAGAGGCAACCTTAGAGCCAAAACTTCACTGGAGTAATCAATTACATTGCGAATTAATCAATTACTTGGTACTTTCAATACTTTTTAAAATGAAACCTCTCTAAAGTAATCGATTACAATGACGAATTAATAAATTACTTGTGGTTTAAATGCATCCAGAATCACAAACTCTCTAGAGTAATCGATTACAATGTCGTATTAATTGATTACTTAAGGCTAAGGACTATTTCAAAGTCTTTACTTTCATGTCTCTTGTTCTGCACCTTTTATTAATGAATAAAATTCCTTTTTATGGTGTTTATATCTTCCTTTTCTTATCTCAATATCACTTGATTATTTTTTACTTTGATAAGCCAAAAGGGGGAGAAAAATAAGAACATACTGACATATTTAGGGGAGATATATGAACATAGAGAACAAATATATGATGTGCAAGTGCAATTGAATCCTTATCTGATTTACTCTGTATTCTTAACTCTAAATTGTTTATTGCTCTTATCTGGATTTAATATCAAATTACCTGAGATAGGCAGAAATATAACGAATATACATTGTTTATGCAAAGTATACTTGACACTTGTTCTTGGCAAAAGCTGAATTGATTTCAGATATCAAGTATAAAGCTCCAAGCATTCATCCCTTAAAAGCACATGAAGGCTAAATATGTTGAATTTAATTTTGGCATGATCAAAGCCAAAATGGGGGAGATTGTTAGACACATGGGGAGCTTGAAGAGGATCAAGATAAGGAGGCTGATGAAGGTCCATTGCAAGCTAAAGACGTAGAAGGAAAGCTTGAAGAACTTCCTTTGGTGAGCCTTAAAGGACCCATGACAAGAGCTAGAATTCAAGCCCTTCAAGACCACATCAAAACTAACTTGTATCTTTTGGACAAGCATGAAGAAACACACAAACTCAGTGGAAACACAAAAGAAGTGTTGTCTGTTGTAATAGATTACTAGATTCCTGTAATAGATTACTTAGGCATTTTATAAATAGTTTCTGATATCTGTAATCGATTACCAGATACCTGTAATCGATTATCAGCTATCTGTAATCGATTACGAAGCACTTCTTGACAGGGAACACTTTGTTTTGATAGATTACATGATGAATTAATCGATTATTTTGTTCATACATCTGTTTCCAGGAAGATCAAGAACAAAATAATCGATTACAAGACCCATTAATCAATTACTTAAGAGTAATTAATCGATTACATGGACGTATTAATCGATTACTTTAGCATAAACTGCACCTGCACGTGTTGGGTTAGCCAAAGGTCATTTTAGGGAAAGCTTGCACTTCAAGCTTCATTTAGGTTTCATTTAAATTTGCGTTTTCCTTACATTTAGTGGCATTTGCTTGTAATTTTGTGGTCTATATAACTGGTCCAAAACTGAATGTAACTAACTTTGGTTCATTAATACAATTCTGAAAATTGTTGTGAGAGTTTCTCTCTTATTCTTGTGTAAGAACTTCTTGAGTCTTATTAATAGCTTCTCAACGCTATTGTGGTGATTCTTCCTAGGTTTATTGGAAAACTTTTCCATGGTGCCATCCATCTTTATCCCTAACCTTTCGTCCATCTTCCATTGTTGAATTAAAAAGCTTAAAAACAACCCCAAATTCTTGTGAAAGTGCAGAAGTTAGAGTTCTTGAAGTTTGCTTGAAGATTGGGTTTCATTACAAGGTAGATTTAGGAAAACTAATGGCTATGGGTTCAACTATACATCATAGCTACATCATAGCCATACATCATGTGGTATCTAGAGCCTAATCCTTATGGAATTCTTCTTCAAGCTCTGTTCTTAAAAGTTCTTCAAAGGTAAGATTCTGCAACTTTGAAAATATGAAAAATCCATTTCAATTCCTTGTTCCTTGTTGATTTTTGTGTGAATCTTGGTGGGTTGGCTTTGTGATTTGTTCTGCCACCTACCCTTGTAATCTTCTTCAAGTTTTGTGTGAAATTCTTGTTTTCATGTTCTTCATGTGTTCTTGATATTTTTCTAATTTTCTAGTCTTGATTCTTGTCAATTTTTGTTATTTGTGTTGTATGACCACTTGTTTTGATTCTAATCTCATGCCTAAACTGAATTGAGTTGTTAGAAACAAATTTTACAATAGTCATACATCAAAATTTTCGTGATTCATCAATTTCCTTAAGAAATTTTGAACTTGTGCAAAAGAAAAACAAAGGCTTACAAAAAAGAGAAACATTTTGTGGCTGGAAAAAATACAAATAAAAACAGAATTTAGAAGCAAAACAAAGTTACAAAAGCTACAAGTTCAAATTTCCGTTGAACCACAAAATCAAGTGAATACGACATGCAAATTTTATGAAATTTGGCTTCTAGCAATTGAATTTATTTAGCATAACCTCCTTGTGCAGTTTGGTACAACCCATAGTATTCCTTGTGTTGTCTCATAAATTCCAATTAGAGTTGTGCTTTTCTAAAAATTTTCCTTTGTTGGTTGTCTCTTAAAATTTTCAAGGATTTGTCTTGGAGTTTTCTTATTCTTGGACTCTTGAGTCTAGCCTAAAATCATTTCCTATTTCACTATAGTAAAGAAGCTTGATTTGATTATAAGTTTTTGCTTAAGAACTATAGAGAGGAATAAGAGTGGAAAAAGGCAAGAGAGAACATTATAGAAAGAGCCTAGATAAAGTGTGCAAACATGAGTGAGAGTGACAAACACTTAGAGAGTGGTGAAAATTTCCTTATATACTTGTGTTTTTGCTAACCATTTTTTTGAAGGATGAGCTCAATAGGAGATGAGTCTTTGTCACCTAGGACCTCTAGGTTGATGAAAGCCATGACAAAACAAATGGAAGACTTGCAAACCGAAATGGATGCAAGGTTTGAAGAGTTACAAAGGGAGACCCAAAGGAGGAGTCATCTAATGAGAAGTGTGGATGGAGAGGCTCATAGTAGTAAGAGGATGAGTGAGTATGCTTCCTCTCATGGAGGAAATTATTATGATGAGAGGAGTGAGACGGAGGATAGGAGACAAAATAATAGAAGAGAAAATAGGAGATATAATCCTAAGAGGCATAATAGAGATGATGAAGATTGGAGGGTGAGGAGAGAAGAAAGAAGAGAGGAATGGAGGATTGAATGGAGTGAAAATTAAAATTCCAAAATTCCTGGGCAATAATGATCCCGAAGAGTGCTTTGAGTGGGAGATGAAAGTAAAACAAATTTTCTCATGCCAACAATTTGATGAAGAAAAGAAAATTGCTCTAGCAACTCCAGAATTTGGTGGCTATGCTTTGATATAGTGGAACCAAATTCAAATGGACATAGGGAGGTTGAGGAGACAAATAGTAAATTCTGGGGATGACTTGAAGGCATGCTTGAGAGGAAGATTTGTTCCTACTTATTATGCAAGAAAAGTTCACAACAAGCTCTAGAGACATTTCCAAGGTTACAAGAGTGTTGATGAAAACTATAAGGAAATAGAATTGATGATGATGAAGGCTGAAATTGTGGAGGTTCAAGAAGCAACTATGGCTAGGTTCCTTCATGGATTGAATAGAGAAATTCAAGATGTGATGGAGCTACATTCTTATGCTACAATTGAGGAGCTAGTCCACAAAGGTCAAAGGGTGGAGCAACAACTAAAAAGGAGAAAAGCTTCCTTTTCCAAGACCAATAGGCCTGCAACTTCTAGCTAGAAGGACAAGTCAAAAAGGGAGGTTTCTCAAGTGAAAAATAAAGAAGAAAAGGTGGAAAGCTCAAGCCAAAAAATTAGGGATCCTACTCCAACAAGATCAAGCAATATCAAGTGTTTAGAGTGCCTTGGTAAAGGTCACATTGCTTTTCAATGTACTAACAAGAGAACCATGATTTTTGCTTGAGGATGGAGACATAAAGAGTGAGTCTTCAAGTGATTCAACAAGTTCTTCAAGTAAAGAAGAAGAAGAACTTACACTAGTGGAGGTCAAAGAGGGTGATCTCTTGATGCTAAAGAGAATGCAAGAGTTGGAAAAAAATATTGCACTTGAAAGAAAAATACTGCACAAAAAAGAGAAGAATAATGAGCTACCAAAGAGAAAAACTAGTGAGAAGAAAAGAAAAGAGAAAGAGAATGATAGCAAAAAAATTCATGACACTAAAGAGAGCTTGTTCTGTAACACCCCGTAGGCCTCCGGTGCGTTAACATTAATAACATCAGATTAAGCGATTAAATCATTATTTAAAAACTCAGCGGAAGCACAGAATCGCTTTTCTTGATGCATTATGTATGAAATAAAAGCACAACACAGAAAACATAAACACAAGACAGATATTTCACACCCCTGCTGATCCAGTTTCTCACACAATACACATATAGGCAGATAATCAGAAACATTACAAGTATACTCAGGAGGAACATCATATATCTTATCAACATCAGTTTTGTATATACATATATACAACAGTCTCACACCACACCGTGGTGATACAAAAGAATATCTGCCCTCACCGAGGGTATATAGAACTATACATAACTCAGGTGTACACACACCAGCCCTTATGAAGGGTACAAAACAGAATCAAAACAAAACTGAGCCTTCAAGCTCCCTTTGCTGCCACCGGCCAAGCAGACAATCTCCACTAGGGCCCCCTGCCCTGAGACTGCTCTCCTCTTCCAGAAGAGTCACCTGTAAAGATAAATCCCCAAACGGGGTGAGATACACATCTCAGTAAGCTCAGGGTCCTTGGAGGAATCTCCTCCACCCTAGCCCACTCTCCATCATACATACATCAGGCAATCACAAGCAAATGGTCCACTGGCCTGGCCCTCTGGCCCTCATAACAATATGAGCAAGTCATCTTGCTCCAAACATGGCGGAGCTACCTCAATGCCTGGCGGATATCATCAACGCCCACATCAGTGTGAGACCGGGAACTCACACCTGTGCCATCCCATTGGGTGCTACCCTTTCGCATGGATGCACATATATGGTACCTCCGAGAATAAAAGGAGCTACCTCAACTTCTATCCCCTTGGTCTGTAGGAATCACCGATTCTCTGGGATATCATCGACCATGAGCCAACCAAACTAGGAGGAAACCCATCTCCTAGGGAGGTCCATATCTATCTACTGGCCAGAAGATCTAATCACAAACATAATACATTTCTCAAGCATATATACACACACATATCATTATGAGGATGCAACAACCAAATGCATGTATCATGAATATGACCATCACTCCACCCGAAGTGTGGTGTGGCACAAACAAGCGGGAAATCATCCCCAGGGACCAAGAACTTACCTGGCAAAGCCTCGCTTTGCAGTTCTTTCCCTGCTCTGTGGCACCCACCACCGACACCCTCAGTGTCAAGCCCTAATCAAGGCATATGTAGGTTCATATGAAAACCAAACCAACAGGCATTTAATCACAGAACATAGCATATCAGAATTCCCTTATCCTAGGGTTCAATCAAGTCAAGCCCTCACTATGCTTCTCACAGACCATACAAGGTCTACCAAGGTTGAATGCCAAGCATCTGAGTCATCCCAGACTCAATGCAAATACATGTCTGAGCACAAGCTCACATCAGCTTCATAATTCAATTATCACAGGAACGGTCTAAACCTCAGCCAAGACACCGTTCAACTAGCCTTTCAGGCTCAATCCAAACATAATCAAGGCTCTAGCATGTCATAAACTCAATTAGTGACTCATCACACAGTCACACATGCAAACCACAGAGCCAAGATTCAAAATTCACTAAATCAAAAACTGAAAGCTAATCCTTCATTACTACAGCGCTCTGAACAAGTTTCTCTACAGGACCCTGGGCTAATTCTAGCCCCAGCTCACATGGGTCACAACACACAGAAAACCCCAAATTCAAAATCAACCGGAGAAACTTGAGTTTCTTACCTTAGTGGGGACCAGAAAGGCTGGAGGACAGCTTTCCTTAGCTTTGTTGTCAGTTCTGCGCCTTGGGTCCTTGCCAATACTCAAGTTTCTGAGTTTCCTTGAGAATCCAATTCTCACTCAAAGAGGGGTTTTCAGAAGAAGTAATGAAGGATTAAAGCTCTCAAGGTGATTCTCTCAAGATTAAAGGTCATTGGGAGGTATTTAGGTCATGAACTAAGGTCCTTGGAAGCTTGGGTTCACCTTTAATGGAGGTTTGGGCATGGGGAAGAGGAAGAACATCTTTTCCTCTCAATATTCGTGTTTTGGCCTTTTATACTAGGCCTGCCCGACCTCCGACGTGGATCGCGCCACATTTCGCGCTGATCTCGCCACCATGGTGGTGGGACTGGCGCTCCCAGCGCTACTCCATCGCCCCCAGCGCCAACTTCCAGAACCTGTGGCGCCTTCCGTGCCACCCTGGCGCCCTCAGCGCCATCCTCCCTTGACCTGTGTGTAACACCCCGGACGTGTTATCATTAATAATATCATAAGCGCGCTATCAGGGTTATCTAAACGCGATGCGGAAGCGATAGAATCGATTTTCTTGATTACATTATGCATGGAGTATAAAACACAACACAAAGCATCATAAACAAGCCCCTGAGGATCCAGTTAACTCAAACATAAAAGAACATAGGCAGAGAACATACAAGTCTAAACAGAGATAATCAGGAGGAAACATAATACATACATATACATAGCCTGTACATATACATACAACTCATAGTTCTACCACATCTGTGGTTATACAACATAAATATGTACAGACAACGGGTGTACACTCACACCCTATACATATACAGAAATACAAGACAGAGATCAAAAGAAAGAGACTCCTCTAGTCTTTATTTGCAGCCCATGATCACTCCAGCACCCTCAGTTAGGGCCTCCTGCCCTGTAGTAACTTCTCTCCTCTAGAAGTACCTGAAAACCACAAACCACAAATAGGGTGAGACAAACGTCTCAGTAAGCTCAGGGTCCTAGAAGATCCTCCCTTACCCTGGTTCACCACCAAGCACAAACACTTATAACAAACATAACTGGGCCTAGGACATCATCCTGGCCGTCACACATTTCCCAACTCTCTGGGTACTAACTGGATGCTATCAGCATCAGAGGTCTCTCACCTCATACTGGCTCTCAAGCCATCTCAGACTAGTCTCACAGAGGTATCTAACATAGTGTCTCTCACTAGACACTTAACATATCAGAGAGGCACCGCCTCTTTATCACACAAACATTGCCTGAATCCACAATTCAGGACTTCACCACTTTGCCTG
>PYAF01000650.1:115141-127005 GCA_007407185.1 Glycine tomentella | reverse complement strand
ACGTTAACCTGAGATCTCAGTCATGCATCATATAATAAGATGAGCATGCATTTTCTTACATTGCATAACAAGTATGTGTGAAGAAAGAGATGATAGACATGTGTGGAGTAAATGATGATAATTAAATTTGAGTAAACGTTTTAATGAATTCTCTGTATTCTTACATAACCATTTACGTATAATTATTATTATGACTGTTTATATTTAAATTTTGTTTATCATGACTTACCCTATTTGTGTCTTGTGGTTGACACCTGTAATGACCCCAAATTATTTGGGCGAGCAGAGGAACAGTGACAATAACTACGGATGCTGTACAAGAAGATGTGATGAAGATTTTGTGATGATTCTCTGCTTGTTGATGATGATCTTTACTTTGATCTGTGTTATGGATTGTTTATGTATTGGACTGTGAATTTGTAATAATGGACTGTATGGTATGAATAGGTGAACGTCATGAACTACGTCATTTAAATAACGCGTAAACTTTTATGATTTCTAAAACCGTTTTCAAAATCAAACGAAAATTCCTTTGGACTTTTATTCTTTCTGTTTTTCGAAAAAAAAAACACCCGTAATTGTATAAAATAAATACGAAATAAAGCAAAGTAGAAGTGGTCGTTTCAATTACCAAATGTTGTAATTGATTACTTAGTTCATTCTGTTTTATAAAGCTTCCTGATTTAATCAATTACCAAATAATCGTAATCGATTACATAGTATATTTGATAATTTGAAGCTTGCTGTCTTAATCGATTACAAGACGGAATAATCAATTATTTTGCTCGTTGCTTATGTCCAAAATCTTGTAGAACACTTTAATCGATTACAAGGTTATTTTAATCGATTACATGAGTGTTTTAATTGATTATTAGGCGCGTTTAATCGATTGCTGATAGTTACAAAAGTTTGTTATAAATAGAACCAAAGCTCAGTTGGTTTTGCAACTTGTTCAATTCATATTCTGAGCATACACAAGCTTTCTAAACACGTTCAAAGTGATTTTCTGAGTTTTATGATTTCTTGCATCAACTAAAACACTCATGGGTTTTTGAGTGATTCTTTAAAGTAAGAAGTTTCTTTGAAAGGTTAAGGAAGAAGAATGTTCTGAGTTTGTTTTTATCTTTCAACTTGAATTGCTCATTCATATGCATGTCATTCACTGGATCATCAGGTTGTTTCTTTCCTTAACTCATTGATTGTAATTTTGCTTACAAATTTGTTGAGATTGGCTATTGTAATAGGATTCTTATAGCTTGGGAGTAGAGAAAGGTTCTCTAGCATAAAGATTAGAGTAGTGTTCTCTGAATCTTTCTCCTTAGAAGTCTAATAGGGTTTTAGATTTCTGTTCTTTATCTAGGGTTGATAAAGTGGAGGTTCTTGTAAAAGCTTGAAAGAATATTTTATAATAGTGGAACTCTAATTCAGTGTGAATTAGAAGAAACTGGATGTAGCTCAGGTTTTGAAGTGAACCAGTATAAATTTCTTGTATTCTTATTTCTATATCTCTATTCTCATCTTATTCATTGATCTTTAATCCTTTGAATCATATTCATTGTTCAACAAGTTCTATTTTAATCTATTGAATTCTTGGGCTGAGCTATTCGATTGAGTAAAAGGTTTCTTGGTTTTCAAAGTGATAAAGATCTTGAAACTATTATTTGAATTTGATTTTAAAATACCAAGGTTCAACCAATTCATCCCCCTCTTGGTTGTTGTGAAGTATTCCTATTATTCTCAGTGTTACTTTACTAAGACAGAAGAGAAAACACACAAGTGTTTGAGAGATAAGAATGAGAAGGTGTAATTTCTCTTTATAACGAAAGCTGTATTTATAGAGAAATTTGGGCTCCAAAATTTGAATTTTGAATTAAAGGAGCAATTAGTACGAATTAAACCACTGTAGGGAGTTTAAATTCGAATTAGGTGGGAGTTGGACAGTTACAATTTTTAAAAAATCTGTCAGATTTTGCAGTAACACCTCTAATAATCGGTTATTTCATTGTGTAATTGATTATTTTGTAGTCAAAATCACATTGTGCAGAACCAACAATCGATTAGTCCGTAGTGTAATTGATTATTTCTGTAAAATCCATATATAGAAGACAATGTGTAATCGATTATTTCATGATGTAATCGATTACAATAGAAGGATTTGATTTTCAGCAACATACAGAGACATGTGTAATTGATTAATCCGACATGTAATCGATTACTCCAGTAAGTTTTTAAAATGTGAAAAACTAAATGTTAGGGGATTTAATTGATTACCACTAATCGTTATCGATTACTCCAGTGAGTTTGAAATGAAAAATAGATCCCCAGTATTTTAATCGATTACCATTCACTGTAATCGATTACTCCAGTGAACTTTTGCTTTGAAAAAGGATTTTTGATCAGTGTAATTGATTAACCTGATGAGTAATCGATTACTCCAGAAGGATTCAAAAGGTTTTCTGGTAAGAATAATCGATTACTTTAGTGATGTAATCAATTACAGATTACATATGCTATGTTTTTAGTCTGAATCATGATTTAAGTGATTTTAATCGATTAATACGATACTTAATCGATTATTCCAGACGAAAACACAGAATCTGCAGAATTATGCAGCAAAACTTTGAAAAATACATGCTTTGTGATGATGGATTCAAATGTCAAGATATTTCATATGAAAAGTCACACAACATTCAAGCTATCAGATATTAGATTCATCCAAGATTCCTAACATGTTCCTAAGAGCATAAAATCTATCTCTAGCCAATGGTTTGGTAAATATATCAACTAATTGGTTATGAGTGTCAATGAAATCAATTTTGATATTACCTTTCTGAACATGATCTCCGAGAAAATGATGCCTTATCTCAATATGTTTGGTCCTTGAATGCATTATTGGATTCTTTGAAATGTTGATAGCGCTAGTGTTGTCACACAGCAAAGGGATTTGTAAAATATGGGAACACTTCACACTTAACCAAGAGGAGGGGTGAATTGGTTAGTCTTGGTAATTTAAAACTTTTTGAGTAAAATCAGAGTTTTTGGCCCTTTTGGATCTTTAACACAAATATAACCAAGAATCTTTGTCCAAGATCAACCCAAGAGTTGTAATGCTTCAAGAATCAAATTGTAATTCAGAGTTCACAAAGAAAATAATCAAATATGCAGAATATGAATGAACACACAATATTTATACTGGTTCACTTCAAACACTATGAAGCTACATCCAACTTTCTTCTACTCAACACTAGAGTAGAGTTCCACTATTGCAAATAATATTCTTACAAGCAAATACAAGCTTATCTTTATCAACCCTAGATAAAGTTCAGAAGTCTAAAACCCTATTAGACCCTTAGAAGCCACACCCACACTGAGAACACTACTCAGCTGTCTTTAGAGAAACACTATCTCTAATCTTGCAAGAAACCCACTTACAATAGAACTTCAAAAAACAAAGATTCAACAGAAAGTTTACAACCACAAAGAGTAAGGAAAAAATTCACCTGATGATCCAAGAATGATATGCATAAGGATGAAAATACCAGGTTGAATACAGAAATAATATCAGAACAAGCCTTTCCTTAAACTTTGAGAAGAATTGCCTTGCTTCACTAAATCCTAATGACCCATATGAGAATCAATGGAAGTAAGAGCCTAAGAACCCAGAAGAAAGCCTTTGTGAATACTTAGAAAGTTTTTAGAATACTCAATGTTTGAAAATTTAAGTTCTTTTTTCCTTACAATCAAAAAAGGCATGGGTTCTATTTATACTAAATTCTATAACTGAAATAATCGATTAAAAGCGCTCTAGTAATCGATTGAACTGTTCATAGCAAGATCTGGGTTACAGCAATGGGTCATTTAATCGATTATCCCGACGTGTAATCGATTACTCCAGAAGTCCTCTAAAATCAGTTTTGCACTGAGTAATCGATTACAACAATCGGTAATCAATTAAAGCAGACTAAGTAAAAATCATGTTTGTGTAATGTAATCGATTACAACAAATAGTAATCGATTAAGACAGACTAAGTGTAAAACATGAAATGAACTAAGTAATCGATTATAATGAATGGTAATCGATTAAGGCAGTGTGATCACTTTTTCTAAGTATGAAGTGTAACCGATTGCGGATTGGTGGTAATCGATTAAACCAGTCACTAAGGTAGATTATCAGTATGCTAAGTTGAGATAATCGATTAACCCGATGGTGTAATCGATTAAATTGTTCTTGATATTTTTCAGAAAGCTTGATGAACAAAATAATCGATTCTTTGGGTATATTAATCGATTAAACCAGGTTAAGGCTATTTTTTAAAAACACTTAGCTTCTTTTAAGATTCAAAACAATTTCTTAATGCCTTTGTGATGTAATGCTTAAATGCATATGTATGATATAAATGCAGTGACTTGGATTATCAGAAAGCTTTCTTTCCTTTTACAATTAATCACAAGCTTCTCTTCAAGCCTCCAAGCATGTTGAAAGTCAAAACACTTCCAAGTCTCCAAATTACTTTAATCTTCAAGTAGCTCCCCCTCAAATCAACAGGATTTCTTTCAGTTCAACTACAAAATCTTGTAATTGTTGCTTCAACCATAAACTTTGTGCACAACAACTCCCAGCTGAGATATATTCAACTTTGCAGTTGACAAAGCCACACAAGATTGTTTCTTGCAATGCCATGAGTTTAGTGAACTTCCAAGTAAATGACAAGTTCCACTGGTGCTTTTTCTATCTAACATTTATTGATGCACCTTTAGGATACTAAATACCAAATTTTGGTGTTCCCTTGAGATATTTGAGGATCCTTTTGACTACTGTAAGGTGTGACTCCTTTGGATTTGCTTGATATCTTGCACACAGGCACACACTTAGCATTATGTCTGGTCTACTAGCAGTCAAATACAATAATGATCCAACAATTCCTCTGAATATTGACTCATCAACCCTCTTTCCATTTTCATCTGAATCAAGGTAGGTTGATGTTGCCATTGGTGTTGCAACATCTTTGCTTTTTTGTATTTCAAACTTTTTAATTACTTCAAGGCAATACTTGGATTGATTGAGAAATGTCCCATTCTTCATTTGCTTCACTTGAATTCCAAGAAAGAATGTTAATTCTCCCATCATTGACATTTCAAATTCTTTCTGCATAGCTGTGGAAATTTCTTTGCATAGAAAATGGTTAGTTGAACCAAAAATAATGTCATCAATATACACTTGAACCAATAATATATCATGCTTATGTCTTTTGATGAACAAGGTTTTGTCAACATGACCTCTAGTGAAAGATTGTTCAAGCAGGAATTTACTTAGTCTCTCATACCAAGATCTAGGGGCTTGTTTTAAACCATAAAGTGCTTGTTTTAAACCAGGAGGTTGTTCAACATATATCTCTCCTCAATGTATCCATTTAAAAAGACACTTTTAACATCCATTTGAAAGAGTTTAAAATCCATTAGACATGCATATGCAAGCAATAATCTAATGGCTTCTAATCTTGCAACTGGAGCATAGGTTTCTTCATAGTCAATACCTTCCTCTTGGTTGTAACCTTTTGCAACCAATCTAGGTTTATTTCTGACTATGATTCCACTCTCATCAAGTTTATTTCTAAAAACTCATTTTGTCCCAATAGGTTTGAGAGAGAATGGTCTTAGAACAAGTTCCCAAACTCCATTTCACTTGAACTGATTTAACTCATCATGCATGGCATGAATCCAATGTTCATCATTCAAAGCTTGATCAATATTCTTGGGTTCAATTTGAAAAACAAAAGCCATATTACAACATAGATTTCTTAAAGAAGATCTAGTGGATACTCCCTTTGAGACTTTACCTATGATGTTGTCAAGTGAGAGATCTCTAGTTGTTCTCCAATCTTTTGGCTCTTGATTAGGTGTTGATGGTTTCATTTCAGCACTTGGTTCATCTTTCTCTTTTTGTGTGGAATCATTAAGCTAAATAAAATCTTCTATAGAATCTGCATCTAATTCACACTTCTTTTCCTCTTTTGAGGGATTAGACTCATCACAAATCACATATACAGATTCTTCCATGCACATTGTTCTTTTATTGAAAACTCTATATGCTTTACTATGTAATGAATATCCAAGGAAAATTGCTTCATCAGCTTTAACATCAAATTTTCCAACTGATTCTTTGCCATTGTTTAAAACAAAACACTTACAATTAAAAGCTCTCAAGTGTGAAATGTTTGGTTTTCTACCTTTGTATAACTTATAAGGGGTTTTCTTTAAAATAGGCCTTATAAGTAATCTATTCAAAGTGTAGCAAACTGTACTTATAGCATCAGTCCAAAAATATTTTGGTAAATTTGTCTCATTAAGAAGAGTTCTAGCTCCTTCTTCAAGAGATCTATTTTTCCTTTCCACAACACCATTTTGTTGAGGTGTTCTTGGAGTTGAAAAATTATGGTTAATTTCATTCTCTTCACAGAATTTTTCAAAATGTTCATTTTGGAATTCTCCACCACGATCACTTCTTATTGAGATAATTTTGCTGCCTTTTTCATTTTGAGTAAGCTTGGCTAATTTTCTAAATGAATGAAAAGTAACACTTTTGAATTTCAAAAACAAAGTCCAAGTATATCTAGAGTAATCATCTACTATGACAAGCCCATAATAATTGCCTCCTAAACTCATAGTTATAAAAGGACCAAACAAATCAATGTGAAGTAATTCAAGTGGTCTAGAGGTGGAAACAATGTTTTTACTTTGAAAAGAATTTTTGGTTTGTTTCCCCTTTTGACAAGCATCACATAGTTTGTCCTTTTCAAACCTGAGTTTGGGTAAACCAATTACTAAATCCTTTTTAATTAGCTTGTTCATATGATGCATGTTTATGTGACTTTCCCTTCCATGCCATAGTCAAGATTCATCAATCTTGCTTATTAGTCAAGAAGAGTTGTGAAAGAATGCATGATCAATTGAAAGTAAGTAAATGTTACCTTTTCTTTTAGCTATGTGAATCACTTCACCACTTTTCCCAGCACAAATCATGCAACAATTTTCATTGAATGAGACTTTGAATCCTTTATGACAGAGTTGGCTAATGCTTAAGAGATTATGCTTCAAACCTTCAACATCAAGAACATTTCTGATTTTGGTTTTGAAGCTATCTCCTATGTTGCCTTCTCCAATGATCTTTCCTTTGTTGTTATCTCCATAAGTGACTAATCCTCCATCTTTAAGAGTTAAATTTGTAAGCATGGACATGTCACCCGTCATATGTCTAGAGCATCCACTATCAAGGTACCATAATGAAGATCTAGCTCTTAGACATACCTGCAAAAATCAAATCAATTTACAAAGGAAGGTACCCAATTGAGATTGGGTCCGTAGGGGTTAGTTGCCTTCTTTTTCTTATGAACCCAAATGCAATCTCTATTAGGCACATAGAATCTCATAGCATAGCATTTGTAAGATGTATGTCCTTTTTCAATACAATAGTTGTAAATTACAGATTTTGATGATTTTCTCAAGAAAGCATTTTGATTGATCTTTAAGTTATGAATTTCTTTTGATTCTTCTGTTTTGGAGGCACAAATATAGTTTTTCCAGAATACTTTGACCCTCTTTTGTACCCCAATCTAGAAGTATCTCCAGCATACTTTTGCACACTTAGCATTTCAGCCAAGTTGCATTTTCCTTTGTATAATTTTCTTAAAAGATCAACCAACTAGCTGATTTCGGATAAACTTGACATATATTTTTCTCCTTGACTCTTTTTGTAATCATTAAAATCTTTTTGCAGCAAGTTATATTTGTTAACATTTGTAGAAGAAGCACATACACATCCATTCATTTTGTAACTTGAAACAAGTTTTTCATTTTTTTCTTTCTAGTTGCAAATTTCAGTTTGTATTTCAGTAATTTTTGCAACATGCCATCTAAGATTTCCTTTAAGCTTATTATTGGATTTTGCAAGCTTTTGAGCTTCTTCATGCATTTCTTGGAGAGCATTAATAGCTTGTTCAAGTTCAAAATTTACCTCATCTCCATCACTTAATAGATCATCATCTTCTTCATTGATAGTAGAGGTGAAACACATGTTAGCTTCTTCATTTTCACTTGAATATTCTGATGTAGTTGACTCATTATCTTCCCAAGCTATGTAGGCTTTTTTAGATTTTCCTTCCTTCCTCATTTTGTTGTCCCCTTGTTGCTTTTTCAAAAAGATTGAGCATTCTGATTTGATGTGGCCATGCTTTCCACATTCAAAATAAGTGAAAGTATAGTCAATCCTTTTGTTGTTGTTGTTGTTGTTCTTGTTGCTCTTGTTAAACTTTTTGTTCTTGTTCTTCCTCAAGAACTTGCTGAACTTTTTAACATTCAAGTTCATGTTGTCATCTTCGTCTTCTTCACTTGATTCTTCCACTTCTTCATACTTTAATGATGCAACTTTTAATGCAATGCCTTTGCTTTTCTTTTCTGCATCTTCAGCACAAGTTAGTTGAGACATTTCAAGCTCATATTCAAGTAACTTACCAAATAGTGTAGCCATGGAAAATTTTGACAAATCCTTTGATTCCTTGATTGCTGTCACCTTTGGTTGCCAAGGTCTTGTGAGAAACTTCAAGATTTTGGTGTTTAATTCTTCAGTATCAAAGATCTTCCCAAGACCCAAAAGATGATTCACTATGTGGGTGAATCTTGTTTGTAACTGAGAAATGCTTTCCTTGGTGTTCATCTTGAACATTTCATACTCATGGATTAAAGCATGTTTTCTTAATCTTCTAACTTCTTCAGTGCCTTCATGAGTAATCTCTAGCATCTCTTTGGCACTTGTGCATCTTACTATTCTAAAAAACTCATCAGAAGAAAGTGCAGAGGTTATCATATTTTTTGCTTTGAAATCATATTGGACAACTCTCTTTTCAACATCTGTCATCTTATCCCATTCTTTGGGAATCATCTCATTGCCAACAGTTTTAATGGGTATCAAAGGACCATTTTCTATAGCATTCCAAGCTCCTGGGTCATTTGATTGAATAAAGATTTTCATTCTATTTTTCCAAAAACTGAAGTGCTCCCCTTCAAACATAGGAGGTCTGTTTAAAGAAGCACCTTGTTTGAAGGTTATTTGTGAGGTATTCATTTTTCTTTTTGAAGAAAAGACAGTGATCTTGAATAACTCTCAAGAACCAGCTCTGATACCAATTGAAAATAAAGGGAATACTCACAATAACCAAGAGGGGGATGAATTGGTTAAACCTTGGTATTTTAAAAATTATTGAAATCAAAGTTTTAAGTATCTTTATCACTTTCAAAACCAAGAAATCGTTTTACTCAATCAAATTGCTCAGCCCCTTAGAATCAATCAACTCAAAATAGTACTTGTTGAATAATGAATATGAAACAAAGAATCAATGATCAATCAGAGTATAAGAGATAGAGAAACAATCACACAAGCAATTATACTGGTTCACTTCACAACTGAAGCTACATCCAGTTTCTTCTAATCAACACTAGATTAGAGTTCCACTATTATAAATCTTGTTCTTACAGCTTATTACAAGATATCCCCTTTATTAACCCTAGATAAAGAATAGAAAACTAAAACCCTATTAGAATTCTAAGGAGCAAGAACCAGAGAACATTACTCTGTTCTTTAATCTAGAGAATCTTTCTCTAGAACCAAGCTAGAAGAATCCACTTACAATGGTAATTTCAACAGAATTTCAGAATACGAATTTACACACAAAGATTAAGGAGAAATACAACCTGATGATCGAGAGAATGTAATGCACATGTATTACCAAATCCAGGTTGAATAGCAAAAATGAATCAGCACATATTTTCCTTATTTTTGAAAAAGTTTCTTGCTCAAGATTCACTCAATAACCCATGAATGATTTGAAAGTGGAAAGAAGTAATAGAACTCAGAAAATCACTTTGAGAGAGAATAGAAAGCTTGTGTATAATCAGAATTATAAATGAACAAAGTTATTTTTGAGCTAAGCTTTCATTCTATTTATAACATAAAGTTGTAACTAACTGTAATCGATTACATGCACCAAATAATCGATTAATACGCATATGTAATTGATTAAAATACTTCTGTAATCGATTAATCTGTTCATGAAGTTTTCTGGGTTTAAGCAATGAGCAAAATAATCGATTATCCTAAGCTGTAATCGATTAAACCAGGAAGTATATTTTTCATAAAATGAACTGTGTAATCGATTACAAGGTTTGGTAATCAATTAAGCCAGCAAACCTCAAAAGCTTTGTTCAATAATGTAATCGATTACGAATGATGGTAATCGATTAAACCAGGAAGCCTTAAAAAATGATTTCAACTATGTAATCGATTACGAATGTTGGTAATCGATTAAAACTTTTAACATAGCAGTTCCTATTTCAATCAAAGGCCAAATAATTGATTAACCCGATAGGTAATTTATTAAACTGTTTATAAAGCTTAGAAGAGTTTTGACAAGCTTAGAAGAAGGATATCAAGGCTTCATCTCTTAGAGGATTCTTCCAAGGAAAGAAGGAAGTAAGGAAGCTATTTATCCATTCTATTTTCAAGATTTAAACTCACTTGAGGTAGGTGAAAGTTAGGTTTATTTATCATTTGATTCTTGAGATTATTCGTATGGTTGTAAGCTGAATTTTGGACTGTTTTAAAATTTCCATATCTCCCTCTATACTTAACCAAACGAGATATTTGACCACTCATTTTAAAGCTTAGGATGTCCTCTATGTTGTCCTAAAATATGGGACCAAACTAAGTTATGAGTCATTCCCAGAAATTATTTTAGCTCAAGCTGTCTGAAACTGTCCACACCCAAACAGCTTCTGTCATCCGTTTTACAAAATATATTTCTCTCATTTCTTATTCAAATAAGGTGTATGATATATGAAATTAAAGATCTAAATGTCAACTATAACATATATAAATGTCAATTGAGGCATGTGATACCTTTTTAGAAAGCTTAGGAAGTCTAGTTTAACAACTAAAAGATGAGAATTTAATGACTGTTATATGAGTATAGATTATAGGAAGAACCGAATCATATGTAGTAAGAAATCTTGTTGTTATGATGTTTTTTGTTATGATTTTCTTTTGTGATGATGAAATCTTGATGTTTTGTGACATAATTATATGACATGAGTTATGTAGCTTTACATGTCATTGATCATGTCATGTGCATGAAGAAAGATAAAAAGATAAGACCTGAAGGGTGATACGGTTAAGCCGAGCACGACCCTGAGGGAAAGACTAAAGAAAGATAATACCTGAAGGGTGATATAGTTAAGCTGAGCACGACCCTGATGGTACCCAACAGGTGATACGGTTAAGCCGAGCACGACCCTGAGGGAAAGACTAAAGAAAGATAATACCTGAAGGGTGATACAGTTAAGCTGAGCATGACCCTGATGGTACCCAACGGGTGATACGGTTAAGCCGAGCACGACCCTGCGTGAAAGACATATTGACCCAAGGGTGATACAGTTAAGCTAAGCACGACCCTATGAGACCCCAAAGGGTGATACAGTTGAGCTGAGCACGACCCTGCGGGAGCAACCTAAGTCTAGTAATGAGCTCATTGTCTAGTTTAGGGTATTAAAGAGGAAAATAACAAGGGTAAGCTATGCATTGACATGATTGAAATTGATGCTTGCATTAATTATGAAATATGAGATTATTTTTAAGTGTTTGTGAATAAAATGAATCTACTTCGAGTTATATGTTTATGAAATTAAAAATCAACTATAATTGTTCACATGTTTTCTTAATAAACCGAAGTAGCTGGAATGATGACGATGACATTATATGATAAGCAAATTTTCACCTACTGGGAATTCTTTGGAATTCTCACTGTTTTAGTATGTTC
>PYAF01000650.1:77599-106985 GCA_007407185.1 Glycine tomentella | reverse complement strand
TCATCTTACAGCTGTAAAGAGGATCATCAAATATCTCAAGGCAACACCCAAAGTTGGGCTTTGGTATCCTAAAGATGCATCAATAAATATTTTTGGTTATTCTGATTCTGATTTTGCAGGATGCAAGCTTGATAGGAAAAGCACTAGTGGAACTTGTCATCTCCTTGGAAGCTCACTTATTTCTTGGCATTGCAAGAAATAAGCTTGTGTAGCTCTATCCACTGCAGAAGCTGAGTATATTTTAGCTGGTAGTTATTGTGCTCAGAGTATATGGCTTAAGCAACAACTACAAGACTATGGAGTAGATCTAAAGGAGATCCCACTGATGTGTGACAACATAAGTGCTACCAATATTTCAAAGAATCCTGTGATGCATTCAAGGACCAAACATATAGAGATTAGACATCACTTTATAAGAGATCATGTGCAGAAAGGTAATATAAAGGTAGAATTTATTGATACACATCATCAACTTGCTGATATTTTTACAAAACCTCTGCCTAAAGATAGATTTTACACTCTTAGAAACATGCTAGGAATCCTTGATGAAAACAACATTATCTAGCTTGTTTGTTACATAATTCATGTGAAATATTGAAAGCCTCTTGCCATCATTATCATTCAAATGTATTAAAAGCTGTATCAAATGTTAAAATGCTATATTCTCTGCTATACGTGCTGTAATAATCGATTAAGACTCGGAATAATTGATTATTTTCATTAAAACTGACATTCAGTGTGAAAATCAGGCTAATGTAATCGATTACATCAAAGCCGTAATCGATTACTCTTCATAAATCAAAATCTGTGCCTTCCTGTAATAATCGATTACCAATCGGGTTAATCGATTACTTGATTAAAAATTCTACTCAGGAAATAGATATATTGCTGTAATAATCGATTACCACTCGGGTTAATCGATTAAAACGTTCTTATCCATGCTTAGATTGCCTTCTTTAAGCAAATAATCGACTACATAAGACATATAATCGATTACTGGTCATCTTCAACCTCTGGCAATCATTAATATAATCGATTACATCACAGATTAATCGATTATTCTGCATAAACTTTGTTATTTGGTGCACTAGAATAATCGATTACTTGATAAATTAATCGATTATTCGAGCTGTTATGTGGTTTCTGACAGTTTTTCTGGATGTCTGTAACGTCTAAACCACCATTAACCTTCATTAACTGTCTATAACAGTTATATTTTTGAAAAATCTGAACGTTGAAGGCTTAATCCTTGCCTATAAATTGTGGCTTTGTGATTCAATTTTTCCTTGCACCAAACTCCATCTTTTTTTTCATTTTCTTGTGTCTTTTTCTGTACTTCTCTCTGTCTTATTCTATACGTCTGCACCCAAACGTGTTAGGACTGGGAAAAGGAAGGTAGGAGAGTCATCCTCAAACCCTCAACCCCAACCTCCACCTGATAAGCTGAGTCTTTGGTTCACCAAAGAATCTGACAAAATGCAGTACTTTCAATACAATGCCACAAAACCTATAAGCTCACCCAAGTACATTAGCCTAGACTGGTTCATAAATGAAGGTTTTGTTTTTCCTGCCCTGTTAGAAACCCAAGGCCTTAGGAACTTCATGGAGATGAAGGGTACCTATTACCCTGATCTTGTTAGAGTTTTCTACACCTGTGGCAAAGGCTCAATGCAAGGCTATTTTAAATCCACAGTTAAAGGGGTAGAGATGGTAATTACTCCTGAGATTTGGGAATCTGTTGCTGGGGTTGTCAATGAGGGGGAAAGAAAATTTGATGAGACCCCTGGTGGCTATAGCAAGATAGGAACCTATAGGGAGTGTCTCACTGACCCAAACCACCCCATAGGCATAGATTGAGTACTGGTCCTATGGCTCCAGAAAACAGACTTCTCCACTACCTTATCACTTACATGTTAATCCCTAGGGCAACCAACCATGCCCAAGCTACTGATGAGGATCTGCAACTCATGTATGGCCTCACAAATTCCATTCCCATGAACTGGGTACTCATTTTCCAGGAAATTATGATGAAATCTAAAAGGCTTGTTAACTATCTCTTCCCATATCATGTCCTAGTCTCTAGGTTTATTGATCATTTTGGCATTGATGTGTCAAATGAAGTGGTGGACAACACCAATTCCTCAAACAGCCTCATCCAAGAGAAGCATTTAACAAAGCTTGGACTGCACAAGACTTCTGATGACTGGGTCATGGGTGAACAGCCTCCACAGCCTCAACAAATGCCTCAGCAACAGGAACATGTTGCTGATAGTGAAGAACTCCCTAGGGACTCTGCAAGTGAAGGAGCCACTTCTCAACAGCCCATTCATTCTCAGTTTGAATCTCTTATGCTGGCTAAAATGGATGGTCTTCTGCAGATGCATCATGACTTCAAGGCTGAAGTCCTAGGCTCTTTTAGGGAGTTAAATGATAGATTGGATGATATAGAGGCCACACTCAAGATGGATGATGAATCTAAAGAAATTTAGGCCTTAGTTTTTCATGTTTTAATGTACTCTGTTTTTTATTTCTATGTTAAGCCTTGTTATGTACTCCTCATTTCAAAATTAATGCCATATCATGTTTCAGTTTATGATTAAATCCGCTGTGTCTTACATTTTTGTCTTTAAAAAGCCAAATAGGGGGAGAATAATTGAAAACCAATTGAAAAACAGCATGCTCTGCATCATACTCTGTTTGCCCCTGTTTTTCGTGCTATTTTTGAACCGAAATTTCAGATGCATTATTTGAAAAAGTTAGGGGGAGTTAAGTGCTTAAATTGATTGCAATTAACACATGTATGTTAGGAATAAATGCTGAGTTAATAACAAATGCTTTTAACACTTGTTTTTGCAAAGGGGTTTTAAATTTTTCAGGTGTTAAGCAAGTGCATACAAATGGTATGAAGCTTCTCCATTTAATCACAAGACCCATTGCTTTTCAATTTCAAATTTGGCATGTTTAAAGACAAAAAGGGGGGAGATTGTTGATTTGAGGGGGAGATGCTTGAAGATTAAAGCAATGTGAAGACTTGGAAATGTTTTGACTTTCAACATGCTTGAAGGCTTAAAGATGAAGATTGTGATTAAATGTAAAAGGAAAGAAAGCTTTCTGTTGATCCAAGTTCTTGCATGCATACCATTTATATTCATTCATGCATTACATCATAAAAGGCTTTAAGTAATTGCTTTGGAACTTAAAAAAGGCTAAGTATTTTGCAAAAATAGTCTTAAGTTGGTTTAATCGATTACTACAGTAAAAGAATCGATCATTTTGTTCTTCAGCTTTCTGGAAAAATATCAAGAACGGTTTAATCGATTACATCATCGGATTAATCGATTATTTCAAACTTAGCATACATGTGATTTGGCTGAGTGACTGGTTTAATCGATTACCATTGAACTGTAATCGATTACTTGCCTGTTTTGAAAGAGTGGACACTCTGCCTTAATCGATTACCACTTATTGTAATCGATTATTTAGTTCATTTCATGTTTTGCACATTGTCTGCATTAATCGATTACCACATATTGTAATCGATTAAATTTCACAAACATGATATTTTGCAAAGCCTTTCTTAATCGATTACCAAATATTTTAATCGATTACTCAGTACAAAACTAATTTTCATATCTTCTGGAGTAATCGATTACACATTGGGATAATCGATTAAATGACTCGTTGCTGTAACCCAGAACTTAGTATGAACACTTTAATCGATTACGGGAGCGTATGTAACCGATTACACATGCTAAATACACATGCTAAACAAACGATTACAGGAGCGTTTTAATCTATTATTTCTGTTACAGTTCCTTTTATATATATAGAACCTGCCTTTGACGAAAAAAAACTTGAATTTTTGAGATCTGAGCATTCCTAAAGCTTTCTAAACATTCACAAAAGGTTTCTTCTAGGTTCTAAAGGTCTTGCTTCCATTCAAACTACAATGGGTCACTAGGATTTAGTGAAGCAAGGCAATTCAATTCAAAGTTTAAGGAAAGGCTTGTTCTGCATATTGTTTCTACATTCAACCTGGTATTTTCATCATTATGCATATCATTCTTGGATCATCAGGTGAATTCTTTCCTTACTCTTTGATGGTGTAAAATTCTGATTGAATCTTTGTTTTTAAAGTTCCATTGTAATTGGGTTGTTCTTGCAAGATTAGAGATAGTGTTTCTCTAAAGACAGCTGAGTAGTGTTCTCAGTGTGGGTTTGGCTTCTAAGGGTCTAATAGGATTTTAGACTTCTGAACTTTATCTAGGGTTGATAAAGAGAAGCTTGTAATTGCTTGTAAGGATATTATTTGTTATAGTGGAACTCTACTCTAGTGTTGAGTAGAAGAAACTGGATGTAGCCTCATAGTGTTTGAGGTGAACCAATATAAATCTTGTGTGTTCTTATATTTTCTGCATAATTGATTTCTTTCATTGTGAATTCAGTTGTTACATATATTTTCTTGAGGCATTACAAGTCTTGGATTGATTTTGAATAAAGATTCTTGATTGGTTTTATGATAAAGATCCAAAGGGCAAAGAAACTCTGATTTTGATTCTTCAGATAATTTTTAAATTACCAAGGTTAACCAATTCACCCCCCCTCTTGGTTAAGTGTGAAGTGTTCCCATATTTTACACTAACCCCACTATTTTGAATAGTACTCTTATCATCTCGGGACTTAGTGTAGAAGGAGTAGTTGTTGATATCAAACCCCTTCCAAGTGGGTACACTCAAATTTGGACCAATGACAAATAGTCGTAATGTTGAGGGAGCTTTGTCGTCACTGAAGATTTTTTCCTTACACCAGCTGATGAAAGTTTTGTTATGTAGTTGCAAAACCTTCACCATGTTCATTTTTGGGTGAGTTTGGAACACAATTTGTTTGTGAGTTTCTATGTAGGGAAGAACCTCAGGCGTGTTATTCAAGACATACAAATGAGCAACTGAAATCTCGTCTCTAGTCTTGGTTACAACCTTGAACCCTTGTGTACCCTTTCCTCCACGTGACTGGTTATGACAAGTTGCTAGGATCCCAACTAGTATACATGTAACAAGGTATTCAGAAGAAAATTCAATACATTCTTCCACAGTGTACCACCTTTCAACAATGGATGCCTCAGGTCGGTATTGATTTTTGGTATAACCCTTTAATACCTTGATAAGTGCCCTAATTCAGTTAAATTCATGTTTCAAATATAGGCACTTATCTTTTGATTTCAATAACTTTGCTTATAAACTTTCCCTAAACCTAGTTAAATTATATTTATTACTTATATGAATGTATTTTTTATATTTCAGAAGATTAATCCAATCATATGTTGCATTTTGATAGGTTCGAGAAATTTCGAAGCTTCCGAACACATAAAGCAAACAAAAATGGATCATAAAGTAAACATGGGAGGTACAACAAGCAAAACAGGCCCAATATCCATCAAGGCCCAAAAACATGTTCCAGAACCATCCTTTAACTCGCCCAGGCGAGTGAAACAAGTGCAATCTGGTCGCCTGGGCGAGTGGATTATCAAGTGGGTTTCTTTCCATGCTTAACGAGGAGGTTCTCTCTATGCTTGGCTAGTTTTTCTTAAAGGATTGGATGTAATCTTCTACTTTTAAGTATCTCTTTTAATATTTATTTATGCACAAGTATTTTCTATTTATTATTGGTAATTTTATTCCGTTCTTAACGCTTGATTCTACTTGATCACTAGTTTCATGAAATTGGATTCTAAGTTTATCTGGGAAGTACTCTTAAAATTTGAACTGAATAATTTTACTCTTTACGTTACGTTGCTAGGAATAGAGCATAACGTTTAGATTGTAAATAGCACGCGATTATGATTTTAATGCTGGGTTATTTACTTCATATGCGAGGGATCGATATTCAGTAAATATCCTTAGAACTCGATTGCGAGGGATCGATTCGAGGTGAATTAATGTGTGCATCAATAATAATAGAAAATGATTTATACATGTTAATATTGATTGGATACTGAGGGTATGAATGATGAAACCCAATCCTACGCTTTTCTTTAGTTAATTAAAATCGTTTTATAGCTTCCGTAATCTTTTGTTATTTCCGTGAAATCATCAAAACTTCGACCATACTCGTTGTACATCACTATTAAACTGTTAAATTCTCTTTGGATTAACTGAGTAGCATAAGTCCTTGTGGAGACGAACTTTTATAAATTTTGTAACTTACAACGACAATTGGCACACTTGCCAAAAGTCTAACATACCTTCATGTACCGCTCAATTAGATACATCCAGCGTAAAAATACAGGACCACACAACCTGATCTCCCTAACAATATGAACAATTAAGTGGACCATTATGTCAAAAAACGATGGAGGGAAAAACATTTCCAATTGACAAAGGATGATAATTGCCTCATTCTTCAAATTACCCAAATGTGTTGGGTCAATTACTTTCCTACACACGGTATTAAACAAGAAACACAACCGAGTTATGGCCATCCTAAGTTTGTCAGGCAAAATACCTTGAATCGCTACAGGCAATATTTGTTGCATTAGCACATGACAATCATGAGACTTCAACCCCACCAATTTAAGATCATTGACAGAAACAAGGCTCTTGATATTTGAAGAGTATCCTTGTGGGACCTTTATACTCTGCAAACATTGACAAAAAGCTTTTTTCTCTTTTGTTGATAATGTGTGACATGCTGGGGGCAAATAGGTTTGATCAAATTAGATGTAATTGGTCACATATACCCATCTCCACCAGATCTTGTCGACTTTCAAATTATCTTTGGTCTTGCCTTTAATGTTAAGGAGGGTGCCAATTAAACTATCACAGACATTGTTTTCAACATGCATTACGTCTAGACAATGACTTACATCAAGATCGGACCAATATGGAAGATAAAAAATATTGACCTTTTCTTTCAAATGTTTTTGTCATTAGCGTCTTTCTTTTGTGTCTTGCGAAAATAATGAAGATGTCCTGAACACGATCGTGAACTTGATGCCAACTTAAAGGCTTTGGCACAGATTGTTTTTCCTGACTTCCATAAAAAGCTTTTTTAAACGGCGATATGGGTGATAAAGGTGTAGAAATCTTCGATGCTGTGTATATACAGTCTTCTTTCCATGTTTAAGTTGGATGAAGGATGTCTCTTTCTCACAAATCGGGCATGCATGGTGGACTTTTACACTGTATCCACTCAAATTGACGTATGCTGGAAAGTCGTTAATCGTACAAAAAACCATGGCACACTACACAAAGGTCTCCTGTACATTTTCATCAAACACATCAACCCCGTCTACCCACAATTTTGTTAAGTCTTCAATCAATGGCACAAGATACACATCAATATCATTTTCAGGTTGTCTTGGACCCGATATCATCATACACAACATAATGTACATCTGCTTTATGCACAACCAAGGAGGGAGGTTGTAGATCATCAACAACACGAGCCAAGAACTGTGGTTAGTACTAAGGTTACCAAAAGGATTCATTCCATCGGAAGCTAGCCGAAGCCTTAGGTTCCTTGGCTCATCCCTAAAAGTAGGATACAAATGATCAATTGCTGCCCATTGTGGAGAATCGACTGGATGTCGGAGGAGTCCATCAATTTTCCTTCCATATGCATGCCAAGTTAGATTTTTTTATGTTAGCTGCGTTAGCAAACAAGCACCTAAACCTTGGAATTATTGGAAGATACCAACAAACTTTTGTTGGACAACTATTATTTTTTCACAAATCATGACTACATTTCATCATCATTGAGTTCATATCGTGATACACACATGTCGGGCAATTCTTCAAATCATCAAATTCATTTCTGTACAACACACAATCATTAAGGCATGCATGTATTTTTTGGTACTCCATTCCCACAGGGCATAAAATCTTCTTTGGCTCTTAATAACTTTTCGGCAACGTGTTATCTTTCGAAAGCATTTTTTTAACAAACATAGCAATTCCTTAAAGCTTTTGTCACTCCATCCAAATCTTTCCTTCAAGTTAACCAAAGCTAAGACCGTTGACAGTCGTGTGAAGGTTGTGCAATCTTCATACAAAGGGATCTTTGAATCACTTTGTAATTTGTCGTACATAGGTGCAAGTGTTTGTTGAAAATTCTCTTCTCCAAGATCACGTATCATGTCTTCTAGATGATCTGCTACATCTTCATGAACCGCTGTAGTTGTTGTCAACTGTTGGCAAGTCTGGCAACTCACCATGCCATATCCATTTTTTGTAACTCTGAAGGATGCGTCACAGATAAGATGTGTTCTAATTTCGTCGATTGATTGTCGTCTTCCATTCAAACATTTAACACATGGACAAAAATATTTCCCATGAAGAGTAGGTGCATTCTATGTTGTAAATTGTAGGAATTGTTCAACACCACTGCAATACTGGTCACTAATGCGCGGTGATTTCATCCAAGTACAGTCCATGGTTTAACTTAATTGTCATTATGATTGTGTAAATGTTCAATGCATGTAAATGAATATCCCATGTTTGCAAAAGGTGTAGCCCTACCCCATTCAGGAAGTTAGGTTTTATACAAGATTCATACATAGAAGTTAAGTATGGTTGGTTTAATTTAATGAAATTTCGGAAGCATTTCCCTTTGGTCTCCAAGTACACAACATGAGAACAGTGACTTGTTGTCACCACATTCATGTATGCACTCAGAGAACAAAGGAAGATGCATCAAACCCAAAAGTCATTAAATTAAACAACTCATACATAACCTATATGTAGGAATGATGTATAAAATAAATAACTTCCCAAACTGTCCAAACGGACAATTCAAGATTCAATTGAATGATTAATACAAACTAGCCATAGTAATCATCCAATTGAACCTTAAACGGGGAACTAAGGTTGACCAACTATGCACTTGATGTTATGCGCAAAAGGTAATTGGCATTTCAACAAACATGTATAATCAAGAAAAGAATGACAGACACGGTACACACATGCTGGTGGGTGAATATGCAGAACAATTGAATGCAGTGTTGTCTACGGTGAGAATGACTTGGTTATTCTGTGAGAAACACAAATGGAACGAATTTTGGACGTGCTAGTTGACTGATTGCCAAAGATCTGAAACATCAAAAATTTCCATTATCCTACAAGATGAATATGATTAAAAGGTTAACAGGATGCAAAGCCAATGATGAGCAAGCACTAATTAATGATGATAGCAAACTTGGTAAGAAGCTTTATGTGTCGAACACAACATTGCTAAATAAACAAGTTGGAAGATATGAATCCCTCCAATAGATGATTGATGATCTTTGCAATCTGCATTAGTTAGCATTAATTTTATGTACTTACATTACTATTTTTTTGTTGTATAATCCATTGACAGCATCCTCAGAACAATCCTAGGTTATATTATTTGCTACTCTTCAATAATCATAGGTTTATAATACTGTCTTTAAAATTGTTGTAAAAATTGTCGTACAATTATCATTTCTTTAAATTGTTTATACTTTTTCTACTCTTACACTAACCCTTTAACTTAGATATATAGTACATAAGGGTTAGAGTTTTTTGTTTTGCTTGTGAGAGGATAGAAAATAATCTTAATTAAGATACCAATACCTTCATATTAATCATATCTGTTAGAACTAAATCTTATTAAATGGTGGTGAATTTAGGATTTTGCCCTTGCTTCTTCATTAACGTTAACGTGTCATGCTAGTTGCATGTCCTGATAGGATGTGGGTATGAGGTCATTTGAGCAGTGCAGTTTGGCTGGCATGAATAGGCAAGCGCCAAGCAGACATGCACATATTTAGGTTGGAATTTGAAGGTTTATTTGTTTTGTTGTAACTTGGAAGTTTGTATGGTGGTGTGTGTGCTGGAATGGTGAGTGTGTGTGCCTTCAAAGTAGTAGATACTTAATATTTATATATCATATATGTGAGTTGATTTGGAAGAACAAGTGGCTATAACACTACTTGCATCGAGTTAGACTTTGATAGTTTGATTACCTTTAATAATGTATAGGACCAGAGAGAGAGAAAAAGAGAAAGAAAGAGAATTCGAAGAATAATAAAAACACAAGATAGGTTATTGGAAGTCTAAGGTTATTCCCAAAATCAAGAAGGTTTTTGAGAAGAATAGCACCGACAAAGCTGCTGCTGCAGAGGCCACCAAGTCCCTTTGATAAGTCAAACGTTTGAGACTACTCTTCTCAACTTTTTTTGTTTAACCCTTCTTTTTATGTGTTGAAGATTATAAAACAAAAGTTTATATATGTGCTAGCTATGTTTGGTTAATTTGGTTTTTGGTTTGTAGGAGGAATACAACAAAGTCTTTGAAGAAAATCAGACTGAACTTCAAACCAAAGTAGTTGAAATATATGACGCTTCATCAACTGAAATGAAGGTGAGAAGACACATAACACACACACACACACACACACACACCGTATATATGATAATACAATAAATAAAGTGTCAAACTAATATTGATTGACAAAGTACTTGCAAGGAATCAATTGATTAAAAAACTCGTCACCTTGCAGAGTTTGGTTAAAGAACCCAAGGAAGTTGGTTTGAAGAAGAACTCTACAAAAGTCCAGAAGTTCTTAGAAGAGCTTGTTAAAATTGGTAAAGAATATTTGTAGCCATTTTATAAGTTTTTATTTATCAGTTATTAGTTATTACCTAAAAGTTTCAACTACAATCTCTATTATTGATAAAAGAATAATTTAACTGTACTTAATTAACTGAGTGCCCCTTAATTAAATTTCAGATTTCCCTAGATCAAAGGCATCATCTGAAGTATCTTCAAAGTTTGGACGAGCCTTGGCTTAAGGTTCAGTTTTCTTTATGTTTCAGAAGGTGTCCACTTTCATTGTTACAGAAGAAAAAGAAGTTGAAGCCTCTCTTGCATTAGAAACTAAAACAGAAGAAGAAACAACTATTGTTGTCAAAGAGAGGGACACATTGGTTGAAGAAGAAAAAAAAGGAATAGGAAAAACCACAAGCAGCCGAGACAAGTGATGAGAAAAAAGTGGAAGAAAACAAGCTGAGACTGCTACTATAGAGGAAGAGAAACCTACTGAACCAGATTCTGCCCGTCCACTTATGTGGCCCAATTTCAAGCTCCCACGTTTAATTCAGATCAGCATTCTTGATTTTACGGTAGAAGTAAATGGCATTAGAGATGGATAATAACACAATAACAACAACTGACATAGAAACCCCAATTATCAAAGATGTGTATTTCTTCTTTGGCTTTGGAAGCTGTGGGAGAGAAGAGAGATCAAGGGGTGGTGCTGGACCATTGATTTTAAAGCTCCAACCGAAGAAGTAATGGGAGCTAGCAAGCAAACCAGTTGATGTAGAGAACCCAACATACATAGTATCATGAAAAACGGGTGAGAGATCCATATTAAAGATTAAGAGAGGAGTTTTGGGCTTGGATGAATTTGGAGAAAGTGTAACACTTATAAGATTCAATCTAGAATCATAATCAACCCAAGCTAGAATTGGTTTACCAATTTTGAGAATGAGACCAACCAAACTAACACTGGCAGAAGCATTGGACTGCATGTTATTGATGTTTATTCCAACATGATTGTCATTAATGTCCCCAAACTCAAAGTCTTGCACAGTGTCAAACTCAACAACAAAGATGTGATTATAGAAGTTACCATTATCACTTGAGTTAAGGAGGCCCAGGTACTGACTTGGTAGAACATTGATATCCTTAAAATTTGCTATTGTGAAGGCCAAGCCATGGCCACGTAGGTTGGGGTATTCAGGGACAATATCAAAAGCAAAAGAAGAAGAAAAAGAGGCAGCTTTATGACTTGTGGAGTTCTTTAGTTGAAAAGGTGATGGGTAAAAAGCATGACCCTTTAACATGCTGGATTCATTTGTCAATTTGTGTATTCTATTGTGCTCTATTTTAGCCATCATATTCATGGTTAGGTTGTTGGCACCCACATCTTTGAATCCAGAATAGAGAACCTAGTGAACTTGGCATGAAACTAGGATCAAAAAGAGCGCCAAAAGAGATAAACTTTTCAAAAGGCTAGCCATGTTCAGACAGAAAATCGATGGAAATCAGAAGGACAAAAAGAAGGGTTTGAGATATGACAAAGTTTATGGAAGTATTGTAGTGTAAAATGAGATAAGAATAAGCATAATAGGTTGTTGTGGTCGTAATAGAGAAAAAGATGGTCACATAGATGTTGAAGGAAGGAAGAGGAGATGAGGGTGGCTAAAGAGTAAAGAGGAATGGAATGATATATTATGAAATGAAAAAAGCACACAATGAATGGTTCACGTGGGCAGAAGTTATAGAGAGGAGAGAGTGAAAGTACAAGTGTTATGCAAGAATTCAAAATTATAACCTTCCCATATTGGAACAAAAATGCACATAAAGTATCATGAGATAGGGCAGTGAACATCCATCCCTCTCTTACACACTCCTCAATTGAAAGGGAAACAAGTTGAGAATGACATGTGCAATTTATTGTCGAGGTTTTGCTATTTAGAAAACTATATGATGAATCAACCTACAATCAATTTTTATGGTGTTTAGGCAGCAGAAAGTGAAAAATGATTAATAAAGAAAATAAAAGTATGATGATAAATTTAGAATATTGAAAATTGGACGGACATTGCTAACTTCACACTCAATTCTTGGCCATGGAGTGTTAGTTCATTGTTTAATGACATGCTTGGGCGCAGTCAGTGTCATTGATGTGTTGCAAACACATCTTAGTTTTAGGATAGTTTTAAGTTATATTTTAGTTAATTAATTAGGAAAATAGGTTAGAATTAGTTAAGTTTATTGATTTATTGTTTTTGATTTAATTCATTACCATTTGAGTATTTTCAGGCCAAAAGAGGAGTTTAAAGTAAAGAAAAAGAAAAAAAGCAAGATTTTTGGTCTGGCGCGGATAGCGCCATAGTCCGCGCGAGTCGCGCCAGCATGGAAAATCCAAGCTTCAGCACGAGCAATCCACGCTAGTCGCGCCACAATCCACACTAGTAGCGCCATCTATTCGAAGCACCGCGCGATCAGCGCCAGAGTCCGCGCCACCCGCGCCACATGTCTGAAGTCAGGGTTCCAGCTCGAGAACTCCACGCTATCAGTGTGGAGTTCCACGCTATCAGCGTCACACCTTCGAGAGGCCCGCGCTATCAGCGCGGGATGCCGCGCAGATCGCGCCATGAAGATCCTGTTTCCTGATTTAAATTATCTGTTTCGAATTTCTGGAAAAGATTAGGTTTTGTTACTGTAATTAAATGATTTTATAAATATTAAGCCTCTGAACTGAGTCTAGGGAGCCATTAGCATCTATCTTCATATTTTAACATTAAAAACCCTAGGAAATCAAGAATCAAAGGTGAGAATTGCAAGAGAATTATGAATTATTCAACAGCTTTTGTGTTCTTGAGGCCTATGGCAGGCTAAACTCTTTATTGTAGGAAGGCCATGAACTGATGAGAACTCCTCTGTAATTGACTGGTATTGAAATATATATATGTTTTGATTGCTTTATTCTTATCTTCTCTTCATTCATATTCTTATTTCAAATTGATCACTTCAATTAAGTAATTAGGGTTAGAATTCGCAATGGGAACGTTGGGGTTCTAATTTCTGACCTGCTAAGAATAACATTTGTTCATCACCTAGGAATAGGGATGCGTAAGTGCAGAATTTATAATATGATCTTTTGATTGCTTAAACTGATAGATTTCACTAAGGAATTAGGTTTTCGATTCAGGTTAAATGGTTAATTCACTAAGGGATTAGGGATTAACTAATCTAGGAAAGACTTATTCTCTGAACAATCATAACAGGAACACATATGATATATTCTTTAAATGCTTAATCTGACAGAATCGCTAAAGGCTTAGGGTTCTTGATCGAATTAAAGGGCTGGATCGCTAGTTATCTAGGTTTCACGAATATAGAAGAGATTTATCATATGTGTACATTAACTTAACAAATCAGTCAAGTGAAAGAGGAGGAATCAGAAGAGATTGTGCCTGACTACAATTAATCATTCATTGGTAATCTTCAATTCAATTTACTGCATTTATTTGATTTCTGTCTTTACATTCAAACAACCAATCAACCAACAACACCTTTCTGCGTAATTTTATTTTTACTTTCAATCACAATCTTTAGTATTACTGTGAAAATCACCCCAATCCCTGTGGAGAACGATACTCACTTACCTAACTTTATTACTTGAAACGATCGATGCACTTGCCGTAGTGTGCAAATTTCGCAACAGTCATCCACAACAGTCTTTACTATATAAAACAACCCCAACAACTCCTCCTCTTGCATTACCATTTCTTCCCCAACTACAATATTCCTTTTCATTCCCACCATTTCTCAAGCAAACAAAAGGAACACAACAAGATGAAAAGATAAACAAGCCATATATTTTTAAGACAATGTCTAAGTACTAGAAGAATGTCAGGCTATAACTCATATTGTCTGTAATGTCCAAATGCCACTAATTATGAAATTCAAAGATAAGAACCAAGAGTGTTCCTAACAACTTTGAGAAACTTTATCTTACAAAGCTTCATTTCATAATGAGTCAAAACTAATCACAAAGTCAATACTTTTCCTATTATACTATAGATTACCAAGGCCCATGACCGAATACCCAACAATAAACTAAAAGTTTTAAAAGTCAAACGAACTAATGAAGAGGCTTAAGCCCACTACAAATGACAAGGCCCAACAAAAGTCCAAATATGATACATGTCTAATCTATTTTCTTCCATGTGAAGCTCCTTAGGTAGGTCTTCATCACCAATGTATTTTCATGCAGTTCTCAACTACTTTCTATGACAATTCTAATGTAGTGAGGCAAATAACAAACCCAAATACTAGATATGACAAGCCAAAATTTAAGTACCCTAATAGAGGTATATATTGGATCCTATGTAGCTTATAAGTTAAACCACAACACAATTCCTTCAAACAAGTCAGCAAACTATAACAATGCTAAGTGAACAATGTTTCTGTAAATGATAAGTAAAAATATATCAACAAGCACTCACCACTGTTATATATAAGCTTTGATGTATTTAATCTACGAGAGGGCACATAACTCAGTAGTCACTGGTAATCTGGAAGCAGAGAATGTGAGATAAAGAAAAAAGACATACAGAGATGAAGAATGAATCTTTCTTTAGAATGAAATCTAAAAGCAACCAACAAAGTAAAACCTCACTTATTCTATGCAATAATAACTACAAAAATAAACCAACATTAAATTTCTAAGCCGCCTGACCTTGGGAATGGAGAAAGTGTTGCGTAACTCCTCTGTTTTGCCCAACCTCAACTTACGATCTTGTTATTATTGATTTTTAATGAAAAATTCTTTTTGATTTACTTAAAAATACTAAACCACAATTTTTCATTACTGAGTAATATTCATAATTCTGAAGTAACATAAGATTACAAAAGATTTTTCCTCACTGATTGATTTTTATAAATCTGATGTACAATAAAATACATACTGGTATCAATTCTATTACATAGTATAAATAACTAAGACCTTCTATCACAAAAGAATACATCTTCAAACATATCATCTTCAAATAACACATCTTTAAACAAAATCTTCTTCTTGTATACAGCTAATAGTCTCTCTTTGCTGTTCATCTGCTCGCTCGAATAAAATCGAGGTCATGGCAGGTGTCAACCACAGACACAAAGCACAGGGTAAGTTTATGATAAACATAATTTAAGCAATAGTATATATATTCAATAGGCAGATTTTCATAACAACATCTTCAAAGATGCATGATTCTCTTGAATTCTTTTCAATAATTGGTACCAATAGTCAAGATAGCCCCAGTCCAATGGTCCAGAACTTGCACGATCAGTCAGGGTGCCACAGTGGTGCACAGGAAGGTCACCCACGCTACATGTGATCATCATGGGTGGCATGAGTTCCCCACTACCGAAGCACCCCCCAGCTCAGACCTCTCTTATCTGAACGCTCGTACTCAGTTCCTATAACTATCTGACACACCTCCTCTCGAGGTAATAACGCGGACTAACCCCCGCCGGGCATATGCATATGAGACATATAAGACTGATACACTTTAAGGTATAACTCTTATCATCATCTCATATTTATTTTCAACATCAGTCTTTAATTTATATCTCACATACTTTACTCAGAAACTCAACATAAAGTATAGAACTCAACTTTATATTCATGTACAGAATCTCAGCATATTATTCATATACAAAGGTTTATAGAAACACTCAACAACACATGAACATTCAAACATTTTTTCAAACAAAACAACACTTAAACTATCTTTATCATAAAGCTTCCCCATACATACCTTGTAACCTCTTGATAATTTTATCTTTCTCTTCCTCTAAGGCTTGACAAACTTTCCCTAAAGATGCTAGCCTCTTCTACACGTGATCTTCAAGGAGAAGTGGAGTCTTCTTTTCACTTGATTTAGGCTTTATTAAGGGAAGGATGAAATGAAATGAAGGTGGTATGAGGAGAGAGTTTCACGTGAGGTTGTAGAAAGGGGTGGTCTTGAAATTGGCTTCACTTAGGTTCCTCCTCCTCCCTTTATATAGTAGGTGGAAAATAATTGAATATTTACAAAAATCTCTAAGTCATGATGATTCCTTTACAAGTGTCCCTACACTTGTCTTGATTTTTTACAAGTGTCCCACCACTTGTCCTTATCTTAAAGCTTCCTTCTTTTCTTCCTTCCAAGTGTCCACTTACTTGGCATATCATGAAGCTTCTCCATGCTTCTTGCTTCTTCACGTGAATGCTAGAGGAAAAAGGGAGAAAAATCTTCTAAGTTCATCATGTGCCTTACAAGTGTCTTAACACTTGTCTTCATTATAAAGCTTGCCTTTACAAGTGTCCAAACATTTGGCACATCTTGAAACTTCTCCCACCTTCTCCATTTTCACGTGAACTTTTGGGAAGGAAGAGTAATCTTGCTTTGTTTCATGTTATTTTGTGTATATATGTCATTTTTGATAATGAAAAAAAATCCAATTTCCTTGTGGCTTTACACATGATATTTTCTAATAAGAAGTCAAGTTTAATTTGAACTCTTCTATCTAAAGATAATATTGAACAATAGAACTTTAGAGATTTCCAGAAACTGACTTCAGTTACAGTATAGATAGCTCACAAGCAGTCTACACAGAGTGCTACACAAACCTTACATACAAAGACTGCTCTTACTTTAATTCTGATTGGTCTATACTATTTTTGATCATCAAAATTACTAAACCATTTTATTAAATAAATCTGGGCACCCCACAATTTAGAGAAAATTCTATAGATTCTATTTATTATTTTTCCATATTTTTCCAATGCATGAATTCTTCTGACTAATGTTTCAAAGTTGTCACCTTATAAAATTCATAGAAATTCTATTCTAGAATTTCTTGTCACAAACTATTTTGATATTCTGCCAGTCAATAGTATTCTGTAATTTCATCAGGTTCTCACAAAATCTCTAAGGATATCTGGTCATTTATGTCCTGAAGGGCATTATAGTAAATTCATCATTCATCCTAGGGGCATATTTGTCATTTCCACTATAAAATATCTAGCCAAAAATACCTAAGGGTATTCTTGTCATTTCCAAAATATCCAAAGGCATTTATATAATTTTCATCTTAAAATATCTCATTAAAATATCTAAGGGTATTTTTGTAATTTTAAAAAATATCTAGGGACATTATCGTCATTTTTACCTTAAGGGCATTTATGTAATTTCTGATTTAAGGAAAGGGTAACATGGTCATTTCTCTTCAAACATTTCCTTAATGTCTCTAATTGATATTCCACCCAATTAATTCAAATATAGACCAGCCAAATATCTCATAATCTAATACTTACATCAAGAATAATTCATATAACGTATATTTGCAGTTATTGAAATTTCAGGGTGTTACAAACTTTATACCAGAGAATAGCTCATAGGTTAGAGAACCAATAAAATAAGAACTTTATTGATTTAGAGAGGTCTATTATGTGAATCATCCACATCTATGCAAGTTTACATAATTTGAACCAATATTACTAACGCATGGGTGACAAATTTTTTCTAATATATGAACATATTCTTAAAGCAGATATATGACAAAAACAGTTAAACAAAATTCCAAAATACTTACAATTTCCTATTAACTAGGATTCCAAAGAAGGAGATTGGCCAACTATCAGAAACATTATACAAATGTAGATTTAAGAATAAGATATTTTATTTATACTTTTTTCCTTCTTCCCTTAAGAACTAAAATTGATATTATGATCTCTTCTTAGCAAAACAACAAGTAGAAACATAACCAAGCCCCAAGAATAAATGGGCATGGAGTTTAAGTAATTGTATTTCATTATGTAAGCAGGTATAAAGGACCAACTCCCCCAAAAGCTTCAGTTGTTAGCTTCTAGATTCAAGTGAATTTCTTGCATGGAATGTACTTTACATCATAAATTAATCGACTCCTAAGTCCTATGGGAAACTGTAACTGGATTTTCTAAAATACCCACTATTTATGCTAACAAGTTCAGCTAGGGTGTTAATTTGATCAAAAGTAAGGTAAGTGATAATATATTCAACACTCTCATGAGTAATAGAAGAAGACAATTATTCAACTCGAAATCCAGAACCTTTCAAGGCATATACTAATTTTGAAGGGTAACACATCAATTTTGTGAGCCTGAATGAGATGTTTTTATATACAAAATGCATATATCCATAACTATACACCACAGTACCTTGTATACGCGACCACGGAAAGTCTCGTTCAATGGTGTTGTTTGATGGGTAATCTTGCATACACTTTGATGTGAATGTCGCCTGCACGATTCAGTCGGAGGCACGGGCTTACAGCGTTATCAGATGGTTGAAGTCGACAGTAGTATCAACAAAGACACACGGTGTGGGAGCAGCTCCTTTGATGGTGTAGGAGGGGGCGCAAGTAATTTTAGGGTTTTCATTTTAGGGACAAAAATAATGAAATAAGAGGAATTTGAAATGTTTAAGACGACGGGTTCGCTTAAAAACCATATTTGAATTAATGCTTACTAAGATGGTTGTCTTAGAACAGTCGTAGTTGTCAACAAACAAAGACGGGTTAGCCAATAACCGTCTTTGGAAAGTGCAAATTATTACAAAAATGCCACCGCCTACTCAACCATGACGGTTATCGCATGACCGATGTAGAATGTGTGTCGTTAAAGGCTGTTTTTGTAGTAGTGATTATTGCTATAGAGTCATGCCTCTCAACCTTAACAATGCAGGGGCCACATATCAATGACTTATCGACCGTGTCTTCAGAAAATAGATAGGACGCAATGTCGAGGTCTATGTTGATGACATGGTTGTCAAGTCTCAAAGCATAGCAAAGCATGTGGTGGATTTGGAGGAAGTACGAAAGTATGATATGCGTCTTAACCTCAAAAGGTGCACATTCGGGGGGGGGGGGAGTTCCTGGGTTTCATGATCACACACCGGGGAATAGAAGCCAAGCTGGACAAATGCTCAGCCATCTTACATATGCATAGTCTAACAAATGTCAATGAAGTTCAAAGACTGAACGAAAGACTAATGGCTCTATCGCGATTTCTCCCTATGCTTTTCGACAAAGCGAATCCTTTTTACAGGTTACTCAACAAGATTGAACCATTCCTTTGTAATGAAGCTTGTGAGCAGGCCTTTGAAACATTCAAAAAGCCTATTACTGCACCACCAGTCTTAAGTCGACCTAGACCAGAGGCACCTTTTGAAAGATAGGGCCTTGAAGCCTGAAGGCATGTGAGAAAAACAAAATTTTTCAAGCAAAAACACACATACCACACAAGAATCATTCTTTAGGACATAAATGTTACCTTGTTTATATTCGAAATTTGATGATCAAGGATAGGCTTGAAGATACAAGCCCTCTAATGTTGATCCATGCCACTTCTTGTCAAGACTCAAAAACACTTCTTGAAGGCTACCAACAAACACCAAAGGAGGCAGGCTAGCCACACCAATGGAGAGGAAGAGGGTTAGGTTTTAAAGTGTTTTTACTTATCTAAGAGGCTCACCAATAGATGATATTGGTGGTTGAATTTTCAGCCAAAACTCACACAAAGGGGCACGTGAAAATAGAGGAAAGTAAATAGGGTTTTTCCTCTAAAAACTATTAGAGAACTATGATCACAATAGCATACTTTATAGAAGAGTTTGAGTTAGATTTTTTTAACCAAAAATTCTGATCATGAAGCATCCCACACGTGACGAAAAGATAGAGTTGTTGCATTTCAAAAAATTGCCAACAACCTCCTATCTTATCCTCCTAAGACCAAGTCAATTACTTGGGATTTATTTTTTGCCAAATGATAATCATATATCAGCCGTTTGTAAGCCCATAATCAGCCCTCAAACTTCATCCTAAAATCTAGGACATGATCATGATAAGATGCTAGTTGAATTCAAATTCAAATCTAGCTCTTATCTTCTTCTTTTGATATGAAACTAACTACTATAGTTAATTCATATTTAAATTCAAATATTTAAATTATCAAATTTAAATATTAGATAATTAATTTAACTATTTAAATTAATTAATAATGTCTTGGACTATCCAAGCCCATTAACTCCATTCATGAGCCCCTCTCTCTTTAAGATAAGTATCCAAACTCTTTCTTGGGCCAACAACCATTATTAGGCCCAAAACCTTTAATGCTATAATGTCATGACAATAAAGTGTTAGTCTGTGACCCATTAGGTCCAACATAGCTACTGACATAAATGCGTTTGGGCCCAACAAGGCCACTACTCATTTAATGACAACACAGAGATCTAGCAATGCTTTGTTGCCCCATAACTAGTTAGGTAAATGACAAGATCATCCTATTAAATCTATTTGGTTTCTGTATGTATTTCCTTTCGTCTCGGTTACCTTCCCATAAAACCTAGGGTAAGGAAACGTATCATCCATTGCGGTCTAGGGTAAGCTTTAATATGAAATAGGGAGTCTCCAATTTTACTGACTCTAAAGGCAAATCATCTCATGATTTCTTTTACTATGCATAGATTCCCGAGTCCCGTAAATATCATCCCGATTTCTCCGGTTTACAGATAACCTAATCTCTCACAGAGATTTGACGAATTCCTTCAGCTAGTCACCCTAAACTTGTGTTCTTTCAGGACATGCCCAAAGGTATACCTATGTGTCTCCATGTTTCAGGCAGACGAGGTGTATAATCAAAGCATGTCTTCTAGAACACAGTCTAGGTGAAAACTTCTGGTCTAAGAAAAGACACACCCAAATAATAAGAGACTACTCTAATGATACTATCTGTGAGATTTCCTCATAGAGTCTCTTTGTGGGTCCGTTTAGTGTAAGCTATACCCTTATAGGTCCCCCCACGACTTTAGCTAAGACATCTCCATGTTTGTAGCTCATGAGGTCTTTACCTTGTATCTGCATACAAGTAGTTAAGCCATGCTAATCTTACCCGAAATCACTTATCCCAATTCTCAGTGTCTCTAGACTAGGAACTTAAAATTTAGGAGTAGACATCTGGTATCCTTGAATCCTCATGATCGTGATCCCATCACTGATACTCAAGAGATACCTCTTCTATTCCAAGGGTTTTATCCAGTTACTCATATATTAATAATGATATCGAGACAGAATATGAAACAAGATAAAGAGCGCTTATAATTTATTCATGACAATATGAAAAGTACATGTACGTCCTAATCTAATGAAAAGATTGTCTCTAGGACATCCATATACTAACACCTTTGCTTCTGTTTCTCTCAGTTGTGAACGAGGTTGTTAGCTCAACACTTATCTGAGAAGAAAGGAAGCACAAACTCTTATCTATTTCACCAATCGTATGCTACATGATGCAAAGAAGAGATATCAAATGATTGAGAAGATAGACTTGGCACTTGTCACCTCGACTAGACGCCTCCGACCTTACTTCCAAAGTCACGGGGTAATAGTGAAAACTAACTATCCTATTAAGCAGGTACTGAGGAAACCAGAATTGGCAGGCAGGATGGTAGCATGGTCGGTTAAATTGTCAGAGTTCGACTTACAATATGAACCCGGCGGCCCCATGAAAACATAGTTCATGGCGGACTTCTTAACAGAGTTTGTAGAGGACGAAAAATCCACCCCAAACTGGTAGAACCTCTATGTGGATGGAGTATCCAAAGTGCAGGGAAGTGGAGAGGAATTTATTCTTGAGGGTCCTGGCAACTTTATGCTGGAAAAAGCCCTCAAGTTTAACTTCAAAGCCTTCAACAACCAAGCCGAATACGAAGTACTGATTGCAGGACTTAGGCTCGCAAAAGAAATTGGAGCTAAGTATCTAAGGTGCTACTCCGACTCGCAACTCGTCCAAGGACAGGTCGTCGACAAGTTTCAGACCAAAGAAGCAGTATTCCTCTAATATTATCATCTGGTAAAGACACTCATTGACAACTTTAACTGTCTTGAGATGTACCATATACCACGAGAGAGTAACACTATGGCTAACCTGTTCTCCAAACTGGCCAGTATTAAGAAGACCAAGCACCTCAAAACCATCATTTAGGAAACACTCAAAAAACCCATTGATACCAAGAGGTAATGGTGACTAATACAGAGGAACCTAACTGGATGACCCCTTCAAAGACTTTTTTACTAAGGGGACTCTACCGATACATGAGAACGAGGCCCGACGACTGAAGAGGAAAGACAGCTACTACGTTATCTATGATGACGAACTATTCAAGAGAGGGCTGACTACACCTCTTCTCAAATGCCTGGACAACCAACAGGCAAATTACGTCTTGAGGGAACTTCATGAAGGGATCCACAATCTTCATACAAGAGGACGCTCTCTTCCCACCAAAGTAGTTCGAGCAGGATACTACTGGCTGACACTCAGGACCGATGCTTTCGATTTCATTAAGAAGTGCAAAAGGTGTCAGGAGTTTGCGGACATCCCACGGATTCCCCTTGACAACCTTCACACTATTACTTCTCCATGGCATTTTGCTATGTGGGGATGGACATCTTGGGACCACTTCCTAAAGCTTCAGGAATGGTTAAGTTCCTACTAGTGGCCATTGACTACTTCACCAAGTGGATTGAAGCAAAACCACTATGAGAGATAACTGCCCTATGCTATCGTTACTGATAACGGTACACAATTCAAGGCATAGACCTATTTGGACTTTCTTGCATGACTAGGTATAAAACACTTGGTCACTTCTGTCGAGCATCCTCAAACAAATGGTCAAGTAGAAGCTGCCAACAGAGTCATCCTTCGAGCCTTACAAACTAGACTTGACAAGTCTAAAGGCCTCTGGAAGGAAGAACTCCCTAGCATTTTGTGGGCTTATCATTGCTTACGACAATCAACTACTTAGGAAACTCCTTTCCGACTTACGTACAGTACTGACGCCTGTCGAGGTAAGAGAAACATCTACAAGAAGGATGTTGTTTCAGGAACAACATAATGAAGAAAACATGCGTGTTGAGTTAGAAATTGTTGAGGAGGTTAGGGATACAGCTAGAGTCAGGAACGAAGCTATGAATGTCAGATGACTCAAAGATATAACACTAAGGTTCAACCATGAACCTTCCAGCCAGGCGACTTAATCTGGTCTATCCGGGATGAAGCTAGAAAGGATCCCCGCGCAGGCAAGCTTGGACCTAACTGGGAAGGCCTATTCAAAATTGTTACCAACCTGGACTTATGTCCACTTTGCAGGCATATAATTGATTTCAGTATCGCCTGAATGTTATCCCAGGTCCAACCTCGACAAAAATCCTGGACGAACGTGTCTTTGGTGACTTACGGGTTCCTAAATCCAAACAACACTACAGTGTTAAGGTTCATAAGTCTAAAGCTTTAGTTGAACTTACAAAGCCTAAGATTCCTTTATTGGCAATTTACGGGTTTGTAAATCCAAACTACGCTGAACCGTCAAGGTTCATAACTCTAAAGCTTTGGTCAACCCCCCAAAAAAATTGTAAATCCGAACTACACTGAATTGTCAAGGTTCATAAGTCTAAAGCTTTGGTTAACCTTACAAAGCCCAAGATTCCTTTCTTGGCAATTTACGAGTTCATAAATTCAAACTATGCTGAACCGAAAAGGTTCATAAGTCTAAAGCTTTGGTTGAACTTACAAAGCCCAAGATTCCTTTCTTGGCAATTTACAGGTTTGTAATTCCAAACTACGCTAAACCATCAAGGTTCATAAGTCTAAAGCTTTGGTCAACCCCCAACAAATTGTAAATACAAACTACGCTGAACGGTCAAGGTTCATAAGTCTAAAGCTTTGGTTGAACTGACAAAGCCCAAGATTCAATTCTTGGCAATTTACGGGTTTGTAAATCCAAACTACGCTGAACCGTCAATGTTCATAAGTCTAAAGCTTTGGTCAATCCCCAACAAATTGTAAACCCAAACTACGTAGAACCGTCAAGGTTCGTAAAATCTAAAGCTTTGGTCGACTTTACGGGTTCATAAATCCAAACTACATAGAACCATCAAGATTCGTAAAACTAAAGCTTTGGTCAACCTTACAAAGTCCAAGAATCCATTATTGGCAACTCACAGGTTCGTAAATCCAAACTACGCTGAAATGTCAGGGTTCATACGTCTAAAACTTTGGTTGACCTTATAAAGCCCAAGATCTGTCTTGGCAACTTATACGTTTGTAAATCCAAACTACGCTAAACCATCCAAGTTCATAAGTCTAAAGCTTTGTTCAACCTCAACTCATAGGTTTGTAAATCGAAACTACGTTGAACCGTCAAGGTTTGTAAACCTAAAGCTTTGATCAACCTCAAAACCCAAGACCAGCTCTTGGTAATTTACAGGTTTATAAATCCAAACTACGTTGAACCATCAAGGTTCATAAACCTAAAGCTTTGGTCAACCTTTCGAAACCCAGGACTAGTTCCTGGTACTTTATAGGTCTTCAATCTTAGGGTCAGCCTTTGGTATCACCCTAAGAGGAACTTCAGCAAAACCTGAGACCAGCTCTTGGTAATTTACAGGTTTGTAAACCCAAATTACGGTAAACCGTCAAGTTTCATAAAGCCTAAAGCTTTGGTCAACCTCCATCAAAAACCCAAGGTCTACCCTTGGTCCTTTATAAAGCCCAGGGCAAGTTCTTGGCATGAAGGCCCAAGATAAGCTCTTTGTAACTTACAAGCTCATAATTCCAGACTTTGGTCGACCGTTAAGGTTCGTAAAGCCAAGTCAGTGGTTGACCTCACCAGCTCTAGGTTCGTAATCCCAGACTTTGGTAGACCATCAAGGTTCATAAAACCAAGTCATTGGTTGACCTCTAATGCCAAAATCCAGGCCGGACGCTTCGTTGGTACTTCACCTACTTTCAAAACCCAAGACCAGCTCTTGGTGACTTACAGATTCCCAAATTCAAGATCATGCTCTGGTGAATCTCGACAAGACCCAACATGGACAATTCCACAAGTATCAGACTTGATATTTCAAGGTACAACTATGTCTATCCTCGACATATGTCATTATTTCTATATTTCATCCTTGCAGGATTGTAAGTTCTCAGGAACACAAAATGCAAGATCCACTCTTGGTGTACTAAGTCTAGGGTCTACCCTTGGCATGCTAAACCCAAGATCCACTCTTGGTATACTAAGTCCAGATCTACCTTTGGCATACTAAACCCAAGAAAACTCTTTTGGTACTCTTACATCTATGGAACCCCGACACACCGGACCATAGAATTACTTGTTTTGCAGGAACAGGTTGTCAAGGCTAACCCTCGACATTTCAAACCCAAGACAATTCTCTTGGTATCATCATTCACTTGGAACCTAGACAAGCAGTGTTAACGACTCAGGCACTAGCAAAAACAGGAATCCAAGATACTTGTCCAAGGCACCATCCTTTACATCCTTGAAAGGGTCAAACAAACCCAAGTCAAGGTCATTTATGTTAGAATCAAAGAAGCCGAAGCAAAGGATTCAAAAATGATTGAAGTTAATGAGTTTTGATATTTTACATGCCCAATCAATTTGATGGCATATGTAATTGTGTTTAAGCTTGGTTCATTAGATAAAGCTTTATAATCCTCATTGGCTATGATAAATTCATGCATTCATACATTTACATGATAGGAATTAATCATATGGTAATAAGAAAATTGATAGAAATTCTTAAAGGCATTAGGAATTGTATAAAACAATTCTTCACTGTTTTAACGATTATCTTGGGAAAATAATCAATTACAGGCATATGTATGATTTCTGGAAAATGTCTTATGAACACTTTAATCGATTACCATTGGTTCATAATCGATTAAATAAGCTTCACACAGGATAAGAAACTTCCTGTGATAATCGATTATCTTAGGAAATAATCCATTACATAAGGTTCTGCATAATTTTACATAGCATGTTCATCTGGTTTAATCGATTACCAGATATTCGTAATCAATTAAATATTCATTGTTAAGTTTTAGACATGGTCTGTGTTAATCGATTAAATGGGAAATTAATCGATTACTAATGTGCATTAAAAAAACTTACTTTATCTGACTTAATCGATTACAAGGCGAATTAATTGATTATTTTGTTTGTGACAGATTTTCATATTTCTGATGAACACTTTAATCGATTATATAGATAAAATAATCGATTACAATAGTTAAAATAATCGATTACATTTACGAAATAATCGATTACAATTAGTTAAACAATTTTTTTTATAAATAGAAAAACTTAGTCTGAGTGAAAAAGATTTTTGGAAAGAAAAGTCACTCGTGCATACTTCGAAATATACTTACTCTAAAGCTCTCAAGTGTACCCAAGTCTGAAATTAGTGAGATAATCAATTGTGTTGAGTGTCATGAAGATTTACTTGAGTTTTTAGTCTTGATACTCAAGGATTGAATGATTTCTCAAGCTAGTGCTTAAAGAAGTGATCAAGAAAGATTGGTAGTCATCTTTTGCATATAATCTCAGGTTGATTGAATCATTAATATCATTGTAAATGCTGAGGATTATAAGGTGATATCCTTCTTGTACCTAAAGCTTGAGTTTGGTTAATATTTTTTGTTTGATTGTTCTATAATTTCCATATAACATTTGGTTTCTTTAAAGCTTTTCTAGAAATGGTTTTTAGAGGGAAGAACAGAGAGAGGATCTCTGGTTCTTAGTCTTTTGAAAAGTCTATAGGAAGTAGATTTTGAATTTTACCTAGGGAGGGTAAGAGAGATCATTTGTAAGCTTGTAAAGAACAAATATTTGTTATAGTGGAACTCTAACCAAGATTTGGTTGGAAGAAAACTGGATGTAGCCTCCGGGGTTGAGAGGTGAACCAGTATAAAACTTGTGTGCATTGATTTCAGTTTATATTTCATTTAAATTCTTGAAGTATAGAATTTGTTCATCATATAAACTTGGTTGCTGCATATTTAAATTCTTGAAGTATAGAATTTTGTTCATCATATTTTGAAGTATAGAATTTGATTAATGAAGTGATTTGATTTCCAGTTGATTTTAAATAGATACGATCTTTGTAAAGTCTTCCGCTGTTACATATTTTGAAAGGAAATTTAAAACTCGAGGTAAAACCAATTCACCTACCCCTCTTGGTTTATTTGCATAAGTGTTCATTGTATTTTCACATTACAAAGAAGCCAGCCTAACGGACAGCCTTGGAGAAACCTTTTTCATGCTGCTCCACTGCTTCTTTCTTGAGGATGGTCAGTTCATCATTAAGCTCCTTACTAACCGACATCTCTGCAGCAAGCTTAAGATGGGATTCCTTTAACTCGACCTGAGAATCTTTCAACTCAGCCTGAGATTTCTTCAGCCTTTCCTCGAGACTCGTCACCTTCTTAACAAGCTTCATCTCAATGGCAAGTCCATCCTCAGCATCCTTCAGCTTCACCTCTAACTCAGCAATTGCTTTATCAGCTTTAGCAGCAGAAGCCTTGCCTCGAGCCACTAGCTCATCACCTTCAAGCCTGGTGCACAACAACTTAGACAAAGCTTCACCAGTCTTGATGGAAAGCTGACAGTTGCATCTAACCAATTCAGTAAGGGCCACAATAACATCATTCAGCCTGTTGAGTTCTCCTCACCAAGCATTGTAAACAGCGGCATTTAGCTTAATGAACTCTTGTTCCATAGAGGCAGCCTTGCTCATGGCCACTTGATGCACTTGTCTGTGTTCCTTTATGATGGCAAGGCCCCTTTACAGGAAAAGCTCAGCAGCATCAAGTGAGCATTCGATACCGGCCGACCTAATCAGATTCCTTTCAAAGGGGGTCGTTAGTCCTTGATCAAGCATGTTCCCAACACTTCACAAAGAGTCAACCTCACTTGGATCACTCAAAAACTTGAGGGAGGTAACAGAACGAGCAGTGATATGCGTCTAGCATTTAATGTATTCCAAGCTAAAAGAAGCAAGGAATTAATCACAAAAGAGCAATAATTGTCTACATTTGCTGGAAGTATTGAGCATTCCTTCTCAATCATACTCTCACTCATTTTATACATTTTTAAAGCAGAAAACCAAGGAAAGAAGTGAAGAGAGTAAGATCAAAAAAAGCAAAGCAAAGGTTCTCGCGCCATCTGCGCGAGAATTGGCCCCGTCCGCACCAAGGAAAAGAATTGCATTGTAAAACTCTCTGCCAAGCCATGCCATCAACACGAGAACTGGCGCCGTCCGCGCCAAGGAAAAGAATTGTATTGTGTAACTTTCTGCCAACCCGCACGATTAGCGTGGGAGAAAGTTTCTGTTAATTTATTTATGGGGACAACAATTTTCTAAATCTGGGAATTATGGGCGTTATTTGAAGAATCACATTGAATCACATTCATAAGAACAAAGGATGTCTAATAGGGGGAGTACATATTAGATTCTCTAGAAGCATGTCTCAGATTTAGATATGCCAACTCAGTCAAATTTGATAAAAAAGAAAATTTAGGAAGCAAGAGTAACATGAAAATTCTAGCATGAGTTTGCATGGAGCATGAATTGAGATTATGATTGCTTGTTTGTATGATTTGCATGTTGAAATAGAAAATGATGCTTGATATGAAATTAAAAGAGTCTAGCTTGATACCATAGCTTGTGAGGATTGAGCTTATACAGAAAATATTTTGTTTAGAGAGACCTCACTATGGTAGTACTCTAGAACATGCTTGTTGCGAGATTACGGCAAGTGCACCGATCGTTAACAAGTAATAAAGTAAGTAAGTGAGTTATCGTCTCCACAGGGATTGGGGTAATTTTCACAATAATGTTAAGAACGTGATTGAAAACAAAAACAGAAAATTACGCAGACGAAGTGTTGTTGATTGATTGGTTGTAAAACAAGAATTAAACAAATGCAATAACTT
>PYAF01000650.1:61814-77499 GCA_007407185.1 Glycine tomentella | reverse complement strand
AGCGTGAGTCTTCACTTTGGCCTTCCCCTTTTGCTTGAATTTCCTCCTTTTTGCCTGCAAAATACTTAAATGGTATTGAAATTAGTTCTAAGCAATTAAAATATAAAACTAACCTAATTCTACTCTATTTCTTACATATTTAATTAAATTATAACCTAAAAACTATACTAAATCTAGATGTGTTTGCAACACATCAATGCTCTACTTCTCGATTGATGCATGCATATTTTGATATAATAAAGGCATTTTATTCTTTTAGCCTTGGCCAAATTAGCCTACCTGAAATTTTTTCCATTGCTAACCCCTTTGAGCTTGAGACTTTCATTCAATTACCTGATGAATTGCTTAAACCATGTCCGCTGACTTACCTTAATTGAGATTGGAATACTTGATTGGTTTAAAAAAAAAGAAGAAAAAGATCAAGGTTGAACTCCACTAAAAGTTAAATGATAGAAGGAAAGAAAAGAACTATCTACAAGTAAGTTCAAAAGAGAAAAAGAAAAGAAAGAAAATTCAATGTGTAACGCCCGGCCACTTGCAGGATCAATGACTATCCCCACATACTAACACTAGACTTTACGCCATGCTTTGTCCTCACTCACACACTTCCTGAGAGACTTCCCAGGAGGTCATTCATCCCAAAATTGCTCCAAGTCAAGACACGCTTAACTGTGGAGTTCTTAAGTTATGGGCTACTGAAAAGTAGATGCACCTTGTATGTATAGGTAGTACCTATTATTTCCTTTAAGTTATCCTTAACTATACAGTCCCATACTTACACAGCCTCTGGATCCCTCTCGTTCGGGTGCGTATTCGATTCATTCATGTACTCTTCCCGCTGGAAGCCTGCCAGGAGCCACTCCTATTCCATGCCTTATTGCACCGACGATCACTCCCCGCCCTCGTCAGCGCCCGGGATGTTACATGCCCACCAGCTTCTGCTTGGTTCGTCCTCGAACCACACTGTACTGGTAGAGAGGCATTGCTTTGATACCACTTGTAACGCCCGACCACTTGCAGGATCAATGACTGTCCCCACATACCAACACAAGACTATTTAGCGTGCTTTGTCCTCACTCGCACACTTCCTAAGAAACTTCCCAGGAGGTTACCCATCATAGAATTGCTCCAAGTCAAGCACGCTTAACTGTGGAGTTCTTAAGTTATAGGCTATCAAAAAGTAGATGCACCTTGTTTGTATAGGTAATACCTATTATTTCCTTTAAGTTATCCTCGACTGTACAGTCCCATACCTACACAGCCTTTGGATCCCTCTCATTTGGGTGTATTCGATTCATTCATGTACCCCTCCCGCTGGAAGCCTGCCAGGAGCCACTCCCTGTCTGTGCCTTATTGCACCGGCAATCACTCCCCGCCCTTGTCAGCGCTCGGGATGTTACACAATGAGAAGAAAAGTAAAAAGAAAGGAATGAAAAATTATGAGAAGAAGTAGTGGAGTAAAAATCCAAGTTGAGATCGTAATGAGTCTAAAGAATATCAGTGTTCCAATCACAATAATTGTTCAACTACTTCCTAAATATTCCTACCCCTAAGCCTGGCCAAGTTACAACCCTATCGAGACCTTTTGATCAATTTGTGCATGTGTTTATGTTCCTCATCTTTAGGAACTTGAGAATAGGATCAAGTTTATAGTAGTACTATGGTTGTGGTGGATTGAGAGATTATGATAATACCCAAACACTTGAGTGATGAGTGAATGCTATATCTTGGTGAGGGGTATTCAAGTTAGACTTTGACATGTGATGGAATGAAAAGTATTGTTGAAATTTTCATGTGCAAATCTATCATGCTTAGCATAGTAAATTCTGTGATTGTTTATGCAATGTTGTGCTTGATTGTTTGTTCCTTGCTTCCTACTGTGAATTCTTGTTTATTGCTGAGGATAACAACATCTAAATCTGGGAATTATTTGATATGCATCTAGCATATAATGCTTTTCAAGCTAAAAGAAGCAAGAAATTAATCACAAAAGAGCAATAATTGTCTACATTTACTAGAAGTATTCAGTATTACTTCTCAATCACACTCTCACTCATTTTATACATTTTTATAGTAGAAAACCAAGGAAAGAAGTGAAGAGAGTAAGATCAAGAAAAGCAAAGCAAAGGTTCCTGTGCCATCAGCGCGAGAACTAGCACTGTCCGCGCCAAGGAAAAGAATTGTATTGTGTAACTTTTTGCCAACCCGCGCAATTAGCGTGGGAGCTAGCGCGAGCAGCACCAAGTTTATTCTGCAACCCTTGCGACTGTCGTGGGAGTTGGCGCGAGTAGCACGGGCGATGCGGGTTTCTGCTGTTATATTTCACAGTGCATGATTTTGATGGCATTTTGGGAGATTCACTCCCTGCATATAAATAGAATGTCACAAAATTAATGAGGGATGACTGCACACTTCCAAATATCAGAAACAAAGAGAAGGAGAGTTTGGGGAGTGCTTTGCTAGGTCAAGTAGATTGAAGAGATTCTTCTTTCTTCTTTCTCTTTTATGTTCTTTAGCTAAGTATGCTTTGTTTTGTGCTTTTGAAGCGAGACATGAATAGGTCTGGCTAGTTCTTTATTGTAGTTAGGGTCACAAACCTAATGTAAGCCCATTTTTGTTGGATTGGTTTCTATTGTTCTTTTATGCTAAATTATTTTATTTTACCTTGTTCTTAAAGAATATATCTTTATTAGACTTGATCACTCTGATAATTTTCTGAGGGTTAGGGTTCACAATAGGAATATTGGGGTTCTAATTGCTGACATTGGTAAAGTAATAATCTTTACATGATCTAGGGATAGACTTGTATGATTGCAGATGATTTAATGCATTCAACTTAATGCTTAATCCAAGGGAGGTTACTAAGGAATTGGGGTCTTTAAGTGGGTTAAAGGGTTAAAGTCAATAAGGAATTAGCATTTAACTACTTTTCGTGTGAGGATGCATTATCTGAGTAATTAGGATAATCGACTGTATTAATCAATCCAAGTTAAGAAGGTGGGGATCAAAAAGTGAGTGTGCCTTGGCTACAATTCATTCTCATATTTTCCTAAAATCAGTACTCTTGTTCTTGAATTTCTATCAATTCTTGAATCTTGATGTAATGCCTACAACCATAGACATTAAGTTTCCTGAATCTACCTTGCAATGAAACCCAATCTTCAAGAAAACCTCAAGAACTCTAACTTCTACAGTTTCACAAGAATTTGGGGTTGTTTTTAAGCTTTTTAATTCAGCAATGGAAGATGGAAGAGAGATTAGGGATAACAATGGATGGCACCATGGAAAAGCTTTCCAATAAGCCTAGGAAGAATCACCACAATATAATTAAGAAGTCATTGATAAGACTCAAGAAGTTCTTACACAAGAGAGAGAAACTCTCACAACAATTTTCAGAATTGTATTCATGAATCAAAGTTAGTTACATTCAGTTTTGGCACCTTATAAATGCCACGAAATTACAAGCTAAATGTCACTAAATGTAAGGAAAATGCAAATTGAAATGAAGCCCAAATGAATCTTGAAGTGCAAGCTTCCCTAAAGTGACCCTTGGCTGCTCAACATGCGCAGTGCAGTTTCAACGCTGAAGTAATCGATTAATTCACACTTGTAATCGATTAAAACAAAGTTATTTACAATTTTCAGACTCATGTAATTGATTACAAATATTTTGTAATCAATTAAAACAGACAGACACCATTTTACAAAGTGCCTTGGTAATCGATTACCACAGACTGTTTTGTTTATTTTCCAAGCTGGTGTGCTTCTTCATGCTTTTCCAAGTTGGCTTAGATGTGGTCTTAAAGTGCTTGAGTCCTAGCTCTTGTCATTGGTTCTTTAAAGCTCTCTAAAGGAAGTGCTTCAAGATCTCCTTCTAGACCTTTAGCTTACCATAGACCTCCATCAAATCTTGTCTTTTATTTTTCCTTACTTCAAAATACAATACACACTTTCATCCAAACGTTTAATAATCCAACTTAGAGATAATAGTTGTGATAACGATGTTCTACTTATCCTTTTATTACGTTGAACGATTGATACAGTTTCATCAATCCTTGTGGGAAGATATTCTACTTATCCTTTTATTACGTGGAACGATCGGTACACTTGCCGAGAGCGCAACATGTTTTTGGGGCCATTGCCGGGGATTGAAAACGCCAATTTTATAGTAACTCTTGATCTTTAAGATTGGATTTATTGATGTTACTTATCTGCTTTTTGAGTGTATGCAAGTTATAGTTGATCCTACAACTCTATAGTACGATCCTGAAATAGAAAAGACTGCCAAGAGAAACAGGAAGCTAGCCAAGCAGAGGAAAGAAGTAGAAACATCTAGTGAATCTGAAATAGAACTAGAGAAGCCTTACAGAAACAACAATCAACCAAGACCCAAGGATGAATTGATGGAGGATATCCTTGCTCCACCAAGCCAAATTCTAGCATTGTCAGACCACTGATTCAAGCCAATAACTTTGACATTCATCCATCATTAATCACTTTGGTGGACCGAAGCCAGTTTGGTGGAGAGGATGATGAAGATCCTCATGACTTTGTGGATAGATTTTTTAGAATCTATGACACCACCAGACATCAAGGAGTGACAAATGATGCAATAAGGCTGCGATTGTTTCCTTTTGTTGTTAAAGGAAAGACTCTTAGATGGCTAGACAGACAGACTTCTAACAGCATCACTACTTGGGAAGAGTTGGCTACCAAGTTCTTTGCTCATTATTTCTCCATGGAAAAGTACAACAGGTTGGTGAATGAGATCACTAATTTCACTCAACATGAAGGAGAAACATTATGTGCAGGTTGGAACAGATTCCAAGAATTGATCTGGCGATGTTCTCAATATGATATGCCAGTCGAGAAAAAGGTACAAATTTTCTTCAATGGAATGACACCTGAATCAAGGCTGGTTGTAAATGGTACAACTAGAGGGTTTATCAGATCGAAAACAGCAGTTCAGACTTATGAGCTAATCGACTCATTGGCAAGAAATGAAAATGAAAGCATTGCAGCTCAGTCTAGAAGAAGAGTTATTCAATTAGGGAGCAGTGATGCCATATTATATTAGCAGAAACACTTGTCACAGCAGTTGGTAAGTCTTAATGAAAAATTTGATAAACTCCAAGTTTCTACAGCTCAAGCTTCATCAATCAGAGCGAACTCAGTTGTCTGTGAGTACTGCCAAGGAGACCATGAGTCCAATGAATGTCCTACACTGGTAGGAGCTGATCCAATTCAAGTGAATGATGTTTGGTATGATCAAAGGCCCAGCAAAATTACCAGAGAAATCAGAATAAATGCTTCGGGGAATAATTATCAGAGGAGGATTCAGGGAGGAGGTTTAGATTACAAGTTTAATCATTATCTACAACCTATACATATTCCGCCTAAAGAGCCATCTGAATTGGAGAAAGCCATGCTACAACTAACAAGGACTACCAATGTTCATATCCATGCCAATGATGCATTCATAAATAAGACTAGAGCTCATCATAAAAATCAAGATGCTTCCATCTAGAATTTGGAGAATCAGATTGGCTAGTTATCAAAGTAGCTTGTTGAAAGACCTCAAGGGAAATTCCCTAGTGACACCATAGTAAATCCAACGGAGCATATCAAGGCAATCACTACAAGGAGTGGAATTGTGATCACACCTCAAGAGAAGCCTAAAGTGGTTCAGAAAAAGGCTATAGATGAACCCACTAAAACTGTTGAGCAAAGAGGAGAAGTGGAAACACCTGCAAGCAAGGAAGAAGAAAAGGAGCAACCTGCTGCAGCTCCTAAGAATCCAATGGATTTCTCTCATTTTAAGAAACCACCTTATCCTATGAAGCTCAAGCAACAGGTTCAAAAACAACAATATGCCAAGTTCTTAGATGTATTTAAGTAGTTGTAAATTAATATTCCATTTGCTGAAGCTTTAGCTAACATGCCTAACTATGCTAAATTCATGAAAGATTTGTTGTCTAGAAAGCATAAGTTGCAGGAATGTGAGACGGTAGCACTTACTGAGGAGTGCAATGCCATAATGCAGAAGTTTCCACCAAAGCTTAGAGATCCAGGGAGTTTCAACATCCCAATTGCAATAGGCAACATCAATGTTGGCCGGGCATTGTGTGATCTTGGAGCAAGTATTAACCTAATGCCCTTGTAAGTGTGCAAATCCCTAAGAATTTTTGAATTGAAGCCTACTATGGTATCTCTCCAACTTGTTGATCGATCTTTGAGAAAGCCTAATAGAGTCATTGAAGATGTTCTTGTTAAGGTTGACAAGTTCATCTTCCCTGCTGATTTCATAGTCTTGGATATGGAAGAGGAGAGTGAAATACCTCTTCTTTTGGATGTAGAGAAAGGAAAGTTGTAACTCAAGATAGATGATGAGACAATCACTTTTAATGTCTTTGATGTTATGAAAAACTCACCTAACAAGAATGATTGTTCAGACTTGATATCCTGGAAGCGATGGTACATACAGAGAAAACCATTGATCAAGAGCTTGAAGAAGAGATGGAAGCCCGAGACATAGATACTTCACAAGAAGAGCTTGAGTAGCAATGGAGGTGCTAGAAAAGAAGGAAACTGGCATAGTAATTGGAGCACTGAAAATAGAGTTGAAAGAGTTGCCTGAAACTCTAAAATATGTGTTATTGGGAGATGAAAAGACATGCCCTGTCATCATCAACAAGGGGTTGTCTGTAGCTGAAGAAGAGAAGCTTCTGAAAGTGTTTAAAGAGCATAAGACTGCCATAGGATGGTCTAGCTCTATTTGAAGGGTATCAATCCTTCCTTTTGCACTCACAAGATACTGATGGAAGATAATGTAAAACCAATGAGGCAGCCTCAGAGAAGACTCAACCCCACTATAAAAGAGGTAGTCCGAAAAGAAGTGGTGAAACTGTTGGATGCGGGGATGATTTACCCAATCTCCGATACTGCATGGGTGAGTCCTGTTGGATATAAGGGGAGCATCATGAAGAATGGAAGACTTTGATTCAAGATTGGTTTTGAGCTTTCATCATGCTTGGATGTCTTGAAGTTGTGTAACTGATTCATGTGTAAGATAAAAGTTAATCTGATGATCCATGCATTGCATTCACTCATTCATTCATAATCTTAAATGATTTCATAGAAGATAACAAAGCTTTCATATTTTTGGTTAAGGTTTTAATCTGATTTAAAGGTTTTTGGAAAAATGTTATTCTTACTCGATTAATCGATTACCTTGAGGATATAATCGATTAATATGTTCTTCGTTCAATCTGGAAAATCTTTTATGAACATTGTAATCGATTACTTATCAGAATAATCGATTATTTGACCTTTGTTTACAACAAAACTGCTTTGTTAATGAATTTAATCGATTACTTAAGTGTTGTAATCGATTACATAGTTAAAAGAGTATTTTAAGCCTTGCTGGGATAATCGATTACCATTATCCGTAATCGATTACTTAGGCTATCTGAGAAAAATCACTTGTCTGTTATAATCGATTACCAAAGATCGTAATCGATTACTTAGTGCATTTTGTAACTTTTAAAACTTTTGTTTTAATCGATTACAGCTTGGGATAATCGATTATTTTGCTCGTTGCAAAACCCAGAATCATTCCTGAACTGTTTAATCGATTACATAAGAAAAATAATTGATTATTAGGCGCGTTTAATCGATTACAGTTAGTTACAAATTCTTTTATAAACAGGAATGAAGGCTAAGCTTATTTTAAAAACTTGACCATTCGTATTTCTGAATATAAACAAGCCTCTTAAGCAATTCATAAGTGATTTTCTTAATGTTTCTACTTCTTGCTTCATTCAAAACATCAATGGGTCTTTGAATGATTCTTGAGCAAGATTATTTTCAAGATTAAGGAGAAGCATGTTCTGAGTTTGATTTCTTCTCAACCTGATTTGGTAATTCATGTGCATTCATTCATTGGATCATCAGGTTATCTCTCTCCTTAATTGTTGTGTGTAAATTTCATTCTGAATTTTAGTGTAAGATTGCTATTGTAAAGTGGGTTCTTGCTTGTATCTAGAGAAGGGTTCTCTAGTGTGAAGAACAGAGTAGTGTTCTCTGATTCTTTGTCTCTTAGAATCTAATAGGGTTTTAGATTTCTATTCTTTATCTAGAGTTGATAAAGGGAGATGTTATAATTGCATGTAAGAACAAAATTTTATAATAGTGGAACTCTAATCTAGTGTTGATTAGAAGAAACTAGATGTAGCTTCAATTGTGAAGTGAACCAGTATAAATTGCTTGTGTGTTGTTTCTCAATCTCTATTACTCTGATTGTTCATTGATTCTTTGTTTCATATCAATTGTTCAACAAGTTCTGTTTTTAAGCATATTGATTCCAAGGGGCTGAGCTATTTGATTGAGTAAATTGATTTCTTGGTTGTGAAAGTGATAAAGATCCTGAAACTTTGATTTGAAAATTTTTAAATACAAAAGTATTAACCAATTCACCCCCTCTTGGTTATTGTGAGTATTCCCTTTATTTTCAAGTCGAGTTCAGACCGTTCCAAAGAAAGGTGGAGTGAATGTAGTTCAGAATGACAATAATGATTTGATTCCCACTAGAACTATTACTGGGTGGAGAATGTGTGGACTACAGAAGACTTAATGATGCCACAAGAAAAGACCACTTCCCACTTCCTTTCATTGATCAAATGCTGGAAAGGTTAGTCAGCCATGCTTATTATTGTTTCTTGGATGGATACTCCGGCTACAATCAATTCCAGTAGCAGCTGAAGATCAGGAGAAGACAGCTTTCACATGTCCATTCAGAGTCTTCGCTACAGAAGGATGCCATTTGGCCTCTGCAATGCACCTACAACATTTCAAAGGTGTATGCTTTCTATCTTTTCTTATATGGTAGAAAAATGCTTAGAGGTATTTATGGATGATTTTTCTGTTTTTGGATCTTGTTTTGATTCATGCTTAGTTAATTTAGCTAAGGTATTGAAAAGATGTCAAAAGACAAATCTTGTTTTAAACTGGGGAAAATGACATTTTATGGTACGTAATGGAATTGTTCTAGGCCACAAAATTTCTGAAAAAGGGATAGAGGTTGACGAGGCTAAATTGTTAGTGATTGAAAAACTTCTCCCTCTCTTTAATGCTAATGGTGTGCGGAGTTTCTTAGGCCATGTAGGTTTCTATAAGAGGTTTATCAAAGATTTTTCCAAAATTGCAAAGCCTCTTTGTCAACTGCTAGTGAAGGAAGCTGATTTCCTGTTTAATGAAGCTTGCCTCAATGCATTCAACGTGTTGAAGGAGAAACTCACCACTGCATCTATTCTGACAGTTCCTGAATAGAGCTTGCCCTTTGAGCTAATGTATGATGCGAGTGCTTACGCTATTAGGGCTATTCTTGGTCAGCTTAAGGATAAACATTTACATGTAATCTACTATGCTAGTAAGGTTTTGAATGAGGCACAGGTTAACTATGCCACAACTGAAAAAGAAATGCTAGTTGTAGTGTATGCATTGGATAAGTTTAGACCTTACTTGATAGGTTCTAAAGTTATTGTTTTCACTGACCATTTTGCTCTTAAGTACTTGATGACTAAGCAGGATGCAAAGCCACGCTTGCTGTGTTGGATGCTCTTATTTCAAGAGTTTGACTTGGAAATCAGAGATAAAGCTAGAGTGGAGAACAAAATGGTTGATCAATTATCTAGGATTCAAGAAAAGGACTTGCAAGATGGACCAAAAATAGAAATTAATGAGTCCTTTCCTGATGAGCAAGTGATGGCAATTCTAATTGGCCCTTGGTTTGTGGAGATGGCAAACTACAAAGCTGTTGGAGCAATGCCTGAAGATCTTACCTGGCATCAGAAAAAAAAATTCCTCCATGATGCAAGGAGGTACCACTTGGATAACCCATTTCTTTACTTTCAACGTACTGACGGTGTTATTCGTAGGTGTGCAGCTGAATTTGAGGTGCCTAAGATTCTTTGGCACTGTCATGCCTCAGATTACGGAGGACACTTTGGGGGTAACAAAACTGCACAAAAAGTTTTGCAAAGTGGGTGCTACTGGCCCACACTCTTCAAAGATGCACGGGATTTCGTGGAAAAGTGCGACAAAGGCCAGAGAATGGGGAACCTATCCCGTAAAGATGAAATGCCTTTCAACAATATTCAAGAGGTAGAGATATTCGATGTGTGAGGAATTGACTTCGTGAGGCCCTTCCCTATGTCATATTCCAACCAATACATCTTGGTTACTGTGGACTACGTGTCCAAGTGGGTGGAAGCTGTTGCTTTGCCTACAAATGATGCGAAGGTTGTTGTATCTTTCCTGCAGAAGAATATCTTCAGTCACTTTGGAGTTCCTTAAGCTATCATCAGTGATGAAGGAACTCACTTTTGCAACAAGCAGTTGGCGAGCTTGCTCACAAAGTATGGGGTTATTCATAAAGTAGCTACACCATACCACCCTCAGACAAGTGGGCAAGTGGAGATTTCCAACAGAGAGCTGAAGAGGATCCTAGAGAAAACAGTGGGAAATTCTAGGAAAGATGTTAGACTTTTGGCAAACGTACCAATTGTCGTTGTAAGTTACAAAATTTATAAAAGTTCGTCTCCACAGGGACTTGTGCTACTCAGTTTATCCAAATAAAACTTAACAGTTTAATAGTTATGTACAACGAGTATGGTCGAAGTTTTGATGGTTTTACGGAAATAAAGAAAAATTACGAAAGATTACAGAAGCTAATAAAATGATTTTAACTAAAGAAAAGCGTAGGATTGGATTTCATCATTCATACCTCGGTATCCAATTAATATTACCATGTATAAATCATTTTCTATTATTACTGATGCATACATTAATTAACCTCGAATTGATCCCTCGCAATCAAGTTCTAAGGATATTTACTGAATATCGATCCCTCGCATACGAAGTAAATAACCCAGCATTACAATCATAATCTCGTGCTATTTGCAATCTAAACGTTATGCTCTATTCCTAGCAACGTAACGTAAAGAGTAAAATTATTCAGTTCAAATACTAAGAGTACTTTCCAGTTAAACTTAGAATCCATATTCATGAAACTAGTGATCAAGTAGAATCAAGCATTAAGAATGGAATAAAATTACCAATAATAAATAGAAAAGACTTATGCATAAATAAATATTAAAAGAGATACTTAAAAGTAGAAGATTACATTCAATCCTTTAAGAGAAACTAACCAAACATGGAGAGAACCTCCTTAAGAGAAGAATTGATGAAGGGCCCCATCACCGCTTCTTTCTGGCAGAGTCTCCACACTAAATCTCACTTCTCTCAATTTCCTAACCTACCTAATACTAATATTTAAGAGCCGAAACTAAAGAAAAAGCTTAGAAGAAGCAAGGAAAAGAAGAATGGAGGTTGAGAGGAATGATTTTGGCCTTGGGGTGCTTGGGTATTTATAAGGGGTGGCCTAGTCGAGTTTGGTTGCCCAAGCGACCAGTTTTGCCTTTGTTTGGTCGCTTGGGCGAGTTAGGCCCACTCGATGAAGCAAGTTGCACGTCCACTTAGCCATTTGAAGGCCCATTTGCATGTGTTGCTCGCCCAAGCGAGCAAAATACACTACATTCACTCGCTTGGGCGAGTTAAATGTAAATCCAGAAGGGTCTTTGGGCCTGATTTACTTTCTACGCCTCCCAGGTTTGCTTTTATGAGTCATTTTTGCTTGCTTTATGTGTACGAATGCTTTGGAAGTCCACGGAATCTATCAAAATACAAAGCATGATTGGATTAATCTTCCGAAATATAAGCAACAACGTTTCTACAAGCATTAGGTGCTATTTAACTAGGTTTAGGGCAAATTTATAATCAAATCTTCTGAAATCAAAAGATAAGTGTCTGCATTTGAAGCATGAATTTAACTGAATTAGGGCACTTATCAAAAGACTGGGCAAGGAAGCTTGATGATGCATTCTGGGCATATAGGACAACCTTTAAGACTCCGATAGGTATGTCACCATTCCAACTGGTGTATGGTAAGTCCTGCCATCTTCCTGTTGAATTAGAGCATAAGGCTATGTGGACTACTAAATTTCTCAATTTTGAACTCTCTGAGACTAGTGATAAAAGATTGTTGCAATTAAATGAGCTTGATGAGTTCAGATTCGTAGCTTATGAGAATGCTAGGATCTACAAGGAAAAGACCAAAAGATGGCATGATAAGAAGATTCACCCAAGAAAGTTTGAACCTGGTTAGTAGGTATTGCTATACAACTCTCAACTGAGGTTGTTCCCAGGTAAGCTCAAATCTCGCTGGTCTAGCCCATTTGTGGTGAAAAAGGTGTTCCCATATGGGACTGTTGAGATTTCTCCTCTAGATACAGAAAGACCTTTCAAGGTAAATGGCTGTAGATTGAAATGCTATTATGGGGGACGAGTGGATAGAAACACAGTTTTTGTCCTGTTGATTTCACCAGCGGCTTGAAGAGTCCGCGTCAGGCTCGCGACGTTAAACAAGCGCTAATTGGGAGGCAGCCCAAGACTTTTGAGTCTTTTATTTTATTTTAATATTGTTGAGTCATAAATGTCTTAGTTTTAGGATTGATGATGGCATGAGTCTATGTGAAAAAGGGTCACCGTGCTGATCACGCGAGAATGGCGCGCTAAGCAATAGGACAAAAATAGGTTTTGTCACCTCGTGCGACTGGTGCCAGCTGCAAATGGATTTTGTGTTTCCATGCGATATGTGCGAATAGTAGCGCGGTTCGTGTCAAAAAGCAAAAAAAAAAGGACAATTGTGCACTGCCACGCCATACCATTATCGCGAGAACAGCACAGTTTGTGACCAAATTGTCAGTTGGCCTCTGCTAAGCCGCGCGATTAGAGCCAAGTGTAACACCCGACCACTTGTCCCTACATACAAACACAAGACTTTTTAGCGTGCTTTTTCCTCACTCACACACTTCCTGAGAAGCTTCTCAAAAGGTCACCCATCCCAGAATTGCTCCAAGTCAAGCATGCTTAACTGTGGAGTTCTTAAGTTATGAGCTACCGAAAAGTATATGCACCTTGTTGGTATAGGTAGTACCTATTATTTCCTTTAAGTTATCCTCAACTGTACAGTCTCATACTTGCACAACCTCTGGATCCCTATCGTTCAGGTGTGTATTCGATTCATTCATGTACCTCTCCCGCTGGAAGACTGCCAGGAGTAGCTCCTTGTCCGTGCCTCATTGCACCGGCGATCACTCCCTGCCCTCGTCAACGTCTAGGATGTTACATGCCCAGCAGCTTCCGCTTCGTTCGTCCTCGAACCACACCATACTGGTAGAGAGGCCTTGCTCTGATACCACTTGTAACGCCCGACCACTTGCAAGATCAATGACTGTCCCCACATACCAACACAAGACTTTTAAGCGTGCTTTGTCCTCACTCACACACTTCTAGATAAAATTCTCAGGAGGTCACCCATCCAAGAATTGCTCCAAGTTAAGCATGCTTAACTGTGGAGTTCTTAAGTTATAGGCTATCAAAAAGTAGATACACCTTGTTGGTATAGGTAGTACCTATTATTTCCTTTAAGTTATCCTCAACTATACAATCTCATACCTGCACAGCCTCTGGATCCTTCTCGTTCGGGTGTATATGTATTCGATTCATTCATGTACCCCTCCCACTGGAAGCCTGCCAGGAGTCCCTCCTTGTCCATGCCTCATTGCACCGGCGATCACTCCCGCCCTCGTCAGCGCCCAGGATGTTATATGCCCACCAATTTCCACTTCTTTCGTCCTCGAACCACATCGTACTGGTAAAGAGACCTTGCTCTGATGCCACTTGTGACGCCCAGCCACTTGCAGGATCAATGACTGTCCCCACATACCAACACAAGACTTTTCAGCGTGCTTTGTCCTCACTCACACACTTCCTGAGAAACTTCCCAGAAGGTCACCCATCCCAGAATTGCTCCAAGTCAAGCACGCTTAACTGTGGAGTTCTTAAGTTATGAGCTACGGAAAAGTAGATGCACCTTGATGGTATAGGTAGTACCTATTATTCCTTTAAGTTATCATCAACTGTATAGTCCCATACCTGCATAACATCTGGATCCCTCTTGTTTGGGTGTGTATTCGATTCATTCATGTACCCCTCCTGCTAGAAGCCTACCAGCAGTCGCTCCTTGTCCGTGCCTCATTGCACCGGCGATCACTCCCTGCCCTCGTCAGCACCCTGGATGTTACACCAAGGACCGCAAGAATGGCGCTGGCTGGGTGAATGGCCATAATCTTCGCGCGAACTGCGCGTGTGGTGGCGTGGTTGGCGCCAAGAAGGTTAATTTTTCATTGTCAAGCAGCGCGAGTGGCGCTGAGTACGGTGCAAACAGTGTGGTCTATGGTACGACCAATGCTGGCTAGAATCACTGACTTTGGCCATTGTTTTAAATGACATATATGATATGTCCATACATGCGTTAGTAAAATTGTTTTGGATACTATTTAATTATGCAATGATTATTTCATATATGCATGGAGATAGTTTCTATATGATTCTTTAAAATACTGTGCAAGGAGACCCAACCAACCTTCCCGGACAGTTTGGTATGGAAGAAGAACAAAAAAAAGATGAACACTTGGACGAATGTTCATAAAAGAACATAAAACCTCAAATGCTCGCACCATTGCCCAACTATTGGGGTGAAGTTGGGAAGGTGCCACATTCAGAAAATCCAGTAGAGCACACTGGAAGGGGGATAAAGGAAGAAGAAATCCAAGGACTTCAAAAAGACATCGATAAACAAAAAAGAAGGATGGAGCACCCGATGCTACCCTCATGAAGGGAAATTCATTATCCCCACAAGCGTCGACAATGATCTTGCTGGAATTTTCAGGCGCAGTCAGCGAAAGCTAACGACACATGTTGTTGACACTTGTCGGTGAGATGAGAGAATACTTGTACTTCAAAATGTCTTCACTCACCCACTCAAAGCCGGGCACGATCGGAGTAGCAGCGGATGACCTAGTAGTCCGACTATGGCACACACGAGGAGAAGCCCTCGCGCTTCAGGCACCAGTTGGCCTCAACCCCTCTGAAGCTGATGCAGGGGGAAGGATGGTGAGAGGCAGAGGCTTGTCTACCCAAGGGGCCAAGAATGGCCTTGCCTGTAGACAAGGACGAGAATTACCCTCACCAACCTGACGGGAACTCGCCCTTCTCCGAGAAGAGAAGGACCCGTCAGAGGTTCCACCATAGGTGTCCTCTTCGAAAGAGTCACCGATGGAGATCACTTCGCGCATAACGCATTGCTCCACTGACTCTCCCGAATCACTATCTCCCATTCCCAGAGCAGAATTTGAAATGGGTGACTCATAAATTTTTCAGAAAGGGTACCTTGAACAGAAAAGAGGTTTATAATAACCTGGGCTTTTTATAAAAAGGGAATAAAAGAAATAAAAATTTAATTTATAAAATTCTGTCACAAAAGCCTTAGTGACGGATTTAGCGACAGAATTAGCGACGGATGAAGTCTGGCGCCAAGAGCGCCACAGATGCTAGAAACTGGCGCCAGGAGCGCCAAAGTGGCGCCAAGGGCGCTAGATACACTGGATTTTGGCACCATCAGCGCCATAGTGGCGTAATTGGCACGGCATGTCGGTCAAGCCACCTATAAAAGGCCATCTCACGATTTTCAGAAAAGAAAAAAAAAAAAAAAAAAAAAAAAAAA
>PYAF01000650.1:48071-61714 GCA_007407185.1 Glycine tomentella | reverse complement strand
ATAAAAGGCCATCTCACGATTTTCAAAAAAAAAAAAAAAAAAAAAAAAAAAAAAGCATTGTTCCTCTTCTTCTTTGACCCAGGCAGCCATTGTTGCACCATAAAAGCTTCATACCTTCATCCTAACCCATTAAAACACCTCTTAATCACTTATAAACTTGAATTGAACCACTTAGGAGCCAAATTTTAGCCTAACCCTTGAGAGAAACCTCATTCCTTGAGTTTCTTCGGAGAGTTGAGTATTGGAAGAGGAAAGAAGGCAGTTCAGGGACGCCGGAGTTGGGAGAAACTCAAGTTTTAACCGTTTAATTTGTGAAATGGGTAATGGGGTGAATAGTGACTCATTTGAGATAGGGCTGGAATTAGGCTTAGGTTCTTTAGAAAAGTATAGTCATGAGGTTGTTCTGAGAGATATAGAACCTTGAAACTGGATTTATGATGAAGTTTGAGTTTGTCTTTGGGAGGAAGAAGAGTGAGTGAATGGGAGGTACTATGATCTGTATGAACTTAAGTACCTTTACAAAAGTTGTTCATAAGGCCAAATAAACGGTGAAAACATGTTGATATATTTGTTTTGGCTGCGTTGGACAACTGTTGGTTTTTGGTATTAGTGAAGCTTAGAATTGGCTTGTACAGAGTCTTAAAGGGACTCTAAGGCCTTAGTCAGACTAAGGTAGACCATTAAGGGTCGATGAATTACCTAGTAGAAGCTAGGTTATGATGAACCTTACGATAGAAGACAGGGGGATTGATGTAGAAAGGAAGAGAGTTTCCTTTCATATGAACGGTTGAAAACCGTTACTGATGATTTGATTCATGCCTAATGTAGGGCGTGAGAGTCAGACTGGTGGTGGTAGTGACCACGAGGCCGGAAGAATCGGTATTGAGCTGATACTAGGTAAGCTCATTGTTCTTGAGGCTTATTTTCCTTTCTATGTTCACCACACCCAAGAGGATGATGGTCTGATATGCCATGCCTCATGATTATTGTATGATATTGTTAGTTGGAAATATGTATGTAATGGCATGATGATGATTAATTATAGTTGAACCCTGTGAGGGTGTGATGCTTGGTATTGGTTATGATAATGATATGTGCAGTGATTATATGCTAATTCTCTGGCCAGTAGAATGTCCATATATGACCTGAGTTGAGTGGAGAGCCCTAACTAGATGATCTTCCTCAAGCCGTGGACCAAAGTCCTGAGTTGAGTGGAGAGCCCTTAAATAGATGATCTTCCTCAGGCAATGTGTGTGTGATAGTGTTGAGCGAGTGGAGAGCCCTTTAATGGATGATTCTCCTCAGAAGTTTAATGAAAAGTATGCTTGCATGATACCTAGTCACATGTGATTGTGGCAGGACTGGGATGGCCATGGTTCGGCCAAGTTGTTATATTATATGTATAGTATTGAATCAGGGTAAAGGAGATGATCTCCAAGAACCCTGAGCTTGCTGAGATGATTATCTCACCCCTGTTTGGGGCTCATGTTGCAGGAAATGATATCGGAGTTGCTAGAAGATCCCAAGGCTAGAGGCCTGAGACGGGATAGATATTGAAGAGAACCCTAGGCATAGATGACTGAGCCTGTTGGCTCATATTTTGTTGATGTATGCCTGTATTTTGGCACTGGATGTATATTGTACAGTTTTGAAAAGCATGTACTCTGTATATTAAACAGGTTCACCATATATGTATATAATATATTGTTGTTTTGATTAAGCTTCCATTATTGATGTATGTTTATGCTAGCTGCGCTATTCTGACACAATGATAATGTTAATATGCCGGGTGCACACGAGGTGTTACATTTTATGGTATCAGAGCAGTGTACAAGGAAGCTATATATATATATATATATATATATATATGTATGTATGGTGAATGACATGCTTTTCCTATATGTTTTGGGTGTACACCATGATTATTGCATGTGTGATGTTAAGTGTAAGCCTGATCAACTTACTTTGTTATGTGATATGTGCAGTGTCATGGTGAGGACCCGAAACACCAGTGAGAGGGCGGGTGCAGAGGGGCAACCCAACCCAATTGTAGCTGCTTTGACAGCTGTGCAACAGAAACTTGCTGCAAGCAGGCAGGCCAATGAAGCCTTGCTAAAGACGAATGAAGAGCTCATGGCTGAGTTGAGAGCTCGACGTAGGGAGGATAGAGTCTCCCCTACCCAGCAGACTCCTAAAGGCGAGGGTAGTCGCCAGCATGATGGAGGTGGCCATCACTTTGGTGGGCCTCAGCACCAGAGAGGGGGCAGGTCGTCCCAAGCTGAGATAGTGGAGGATTCAGTCACCAGAGGAAGGATGCTTACTGCCTTCCGTAAGCATGATCCTCCCTCTTTTCATGGGGAGTATGACCCCATTGTTGCTGCTATGTGGTTGCAGGCATTAGAGAAGATTTTTACAGTGATGGAGTGCTCAGACCATCAAAAGCTTCTCTATGCCACTTATCTGCTTCAGGGAGACGCACATGAGTGGTGGGTTACCACTTCAGAGCTATTGAGGGGCCAGGGTGAGGTCATCACCTGGCAGGTGTTTGAGGCACAGTTTCTGGATCGATACTTCCCCAGAGATGCCAGGGAGCAGAAGCAGGCTGAATTTGAGAGCCTTTTACAAGGGAAGATGTCAATTGATGAATACTTGGCCAAATTTAATGAGTTGGCTAAGTATGCGCATTTTAGGAGGGCTTTACCTGAAGCAGAGGTGCTTGCTGCTAAGTTCCAGAAAAGACTTAGGGAGAATATAGAAGAAAAGATAGCTGGCAGTGGATCCCGAGATCTGGGAAGCCTAGTGAGGCAGTGCCAGCAGGTGGAAAACATGATCAGGAGGCGCAGTGGAGGCCAGTCTACCCCTGCTGAGAGACAGGAGATGAAGAGATCCACTAGATCAGGTCCTACCGGAAAGGGTAAGGGTAAAGAATTGAAGGTGTCTTCTCCAACAGACAAGTTCAAGAGGAGATTCAGGATAGGGGATTTCTACAAATACCAGGCCCACCTCCCAAGTGTAATACTGATGGGAAGACTCATTGGGGGGTGTGCCCCACTGGTCAGTTGATCTGTTACCGATGTGGCAGGCAGGGCCACTATGCTAAGAAGTGTCCCCTGATGAGCAATCAAGTAGTAGCTGCTCCAGTGATTTCTACAGCACCTTCCTCGGGATGAGTCTACACAGTGGATGCTGGAGAGGCCGCCAGAGCTTCTGATTTGATAAGAGGTATTATCTTGATTGATGTATATGATGTGAGAGTCTTGTTTAACTCTGGAGCCACTCATTCTTTTATTAGTGATCGCACTGCACAAGGACTGAACTTGCCTATGTTCAGACTTCCTTCTCCTATGGAGGTTACTACTGCCTCTAAGGAGCAGTGCAGAGTGGACATGTGTTGTAAAGATGTACATTTTCAGTTTGAGGACAGAGAGTATGTGGTTGATCTGTATTGTCTTCCGATGCCTACCCTTGAAGTTATCTTGGGTATGGACTGGTTAGCCAAGTATGGCATTATGTTAGACTGCTATCACAAGAAAGTTGTAGTGCCCTCAGATGGAGCCAGCTTGAGTTTTGTTCTGTTTCTCTCAGTCTTGGAAGTCCGCAAGGAAATACAGAGAGGGACTCAGGGCTATCTTTTGCTGAGTACAGCTGTTGAGAATCAGGGGCTGGATATGTCGAAGATTCCGGTGGTAAGCGAGTTTGTTGATGTATTCCCTGAGGAGATTACACAGCTTCCACCGGATAGGGGAATTGAATTCTCCATTGATCTGGTTCCAGGTGTGGGATCTATATCCATAGCCCCTTACCGGATGTCTCCGTTAGAGTTAAAAGAGCTGAAGGTACAACTGGAGGACTTATTGTCCAAGGGGTTTATTAGACCGAGTGCGTCACCCTGGGGAGCACCGGTCATATTTGTGAAAAAAAAGATGGGAGTATGCGGTTATGTGTGGATTACAGGCAGCTGAACAAGGTTACTATTAAGAATAAGTATCCTCTGCCTCGCATAGATGATCTGTTAGATCAGCTGAGGGGAGCCTGTGTGTTCTCCAAGATCGATCTGAGATCCGGATATCATCAGATTTGGATTAAACCAGAGGACATACCGAAGCCTGCATTCAGGTCAAGGTATGGTCATTACGAGTATCATATCATTCCTTTTGGTCTGACAAATACCCCTACAGTGTTCATGGATTATATGAACAGGGTATTCAGACCATTTCTAGATCAGTTTGTGGTGGTATTTATTGATGATATATTGATCTATTCCAAGTCAGAGGCGGAGCATGCCAAGCATCTCAGGGTCGTTCTACAGATCTTAAGAAATAACCAGCTATATGCTAAGTTATCTAAGTGTGAGTTCTGGCTTTCAGAGGTGAAATTCCTGGGCCATGTGATTTCTGCAGCTGGGGTAGCAGTTGATCCAGTAAGATTGAGGCTGTGATGTCTTGGGAGAGGCCCAAGAATGTCTCAGAGGTCCGTAGTTTCCTTGGGCTAGCAGGTTACTACCGGAGGTTCATTCAGGGATTCTCACAGATGGTGTTACCTCTGACTCGTCTTACTAGAAATGGTAACCCATTTGTATGGACTCATGAATGTGAGGAGTGTTTCCTCAGACTGAAGGAAAAGTTGACCACAGCCCCAGTCTTGACTTTGCCTGATCCTGAGGGTTGTTTTGAGGTGTATTGTGACACTTCCAAGCAGGGACTTGGTTGTGTGCTGATGCAAGACAAGAGAGTAGTTGCTTATGCATCCAGGCAACTAAAGCCGCATGAACAGAATTATCCCACACATGATTTGGAGTTAACAGCGATTGTGTTTGCTCTAAAAGTATGGAGGCATTATTTGTATGGTGCGAGATTGGTGGTGTTCATTGACCACAAGAGCCTCAAGTATCTATTTGACCAGAAAGAGTTGAATATGAGGCAGAGACGATGGATAGAGTTCCTAAAAGATTATGACTTTGAGTTGAAATACCATCCAGGCAAGGCAAATGTAGTGGCTGATGCTTTGAGCAGGAAGCAAGTAAGTGCTGCTTGTCTGATGATCTCTGATTACAAGATGATTGAGCAATTCAGAGATATGCACCTGACAGTGACAGAGGGTGCTAGTGGTCTGGAGCTGAGAAAGATCCAGTTTGAGAATGAGTTGATTCAGAGGATCCGGGAGGCCCAGAGACATGATGACAATGTGAGGACCATGATTGGTTTGCAGGATATCTCCGGGGATGATCATGATTTGGTGTTATACCAGGGCTGGATCGTAGTGCCTAAAGGCGAGCTAATTGATACAGTTCTGGCAGAGGCTCATAAGGGCCAGTTCAGTATTCATCCAGGTGCAACCAAGATGTATCAGGACCTCAAGAGGAAGTTCTGGTGGCCAGGGATGAAGAAAGACATAGCTGAGTATGTGACTAGATGCCTGGTATATCAGAAGGTGAAGATTGAGCATCAGAGACCGTTAGGCCTACTGCAGCCGTTGCAGATTCCAGAGTGAAAATGGGATAGCATTTCCATGGATTTTGTGGTTGGACTACCGAGGACTCAGATTGGATGTGACTCCATCTGGGTAATTGTTAATAGCCTGACTAAGTCTGCTCACTTCTTACCTGTTCGGACTGACTATACTGCAGAGAGGTTGGCTCAGCCATATGTCAGAGAATTGTCAGGCTGCATGGGGTCCTAGAGAGTATTGTCAGCGAAAGAGATCCGAAGTTCCCTTCAAGATTCTAGAGTGTGCTTTAGGAGGCTTTTGGGACTCAGTTGAGGCTCAGTACAGCCTACCATCCCCAGACAGATGGTCAGACAAAGAGGACCATCCAGACCCTGGAGGATATGCTGAGGGCATGTGCCTTGGAGCAGGGTACTAGCTGGGATAGATACCTACCTCTGGTGGAGTTCTCATACATTAATAGCTTTCATGCTAGTCTGGGCGTGGCACCCTTCGAGGCTTTGTATGGCCGGAGGTGCATGACTCCAGTTTGTTGGACTGAGGTGGGTGAGAGACAGCTTCTTGAACCTGAAATGGTTCAGGAGACTTCTGAACAGATCAGAATGATCAGAGACAAGTTGTTGAAGGCTCAGAGTCGAAAAAAGAGTTATTATGATCTTAAACACAGGCCGCTGTAGTTTGAGGAGGGCGACCATGTGTTTCTGAGGCTGTCTCCTGTCACAGGTGTAGGATGGGCTTTGGGTGTGAGAAAGCTCAGTCCTAGGTTCATTGGTCCATATCAGATCCTTCAGAAGGTAGGACCAGTGGCTTATAAGCTAGCTTTGCCTACATGATGTTTTCCACGTGTCTCAGCTGAGGAAATATGTGGCGGATCCCTCACACGTGGTAGAGCCTGACACAGTTCAGATTAGAGAGAATCTGACAAGTCCTACACGACCCTTGAGGATTCTGGACAGAATGGAGAAGCACATCCGGAGCAATACCATTCCCATAGTCAAGGTGCAATGGGAAGGCAGACCACCTGAAGAAACGACTTGGGAGCGGGAGCAAGAGCTGGTGCAGCTTTATCCCGAGTTGTTTAACAGAATGGATTTGAATTTTTCGGACAAAATTCTTAAAAAGGTGGGGAGAATATAATAACCTAGGCTTTTTATAAAAACGGAATAAAAGAAATAAAAATTTAATTTATAAAATTCTGTCGCAAAAGCCTTAGTGACAGATTTAGCGACAGAATTAGCGATGGATTTAGCGACGGATGGAGTCTGGCGCCAAGAGCGCCACAGATGCTGGAAACTGGCGTCAGGAGCGCCAAAGTGGCACCAAGGGCGCCATATGCACTGGATTTTGGCGCCATCAGCGCCATAGTGGCGCGATTTTCAAAAAAAAAAAAAAAGCATTGTTCCTCTTCTTCTTTGACCCAGACAGCCATTGTTGCACCATAAAAGCTTCATACCTTCATCCTAATCCGTTAAAACACCTCTTAATTACTTATAAACTTGAATTGAACAACTTAGGAGCCAAATTTCAGCCTAACCCTTGAGAGAAACCCCATTCCTTGAGTTTCTTCAGAGAGTTGAGTATTAGAAGAGGAAAGAAGGCAGTTCAGGGACGCCAGAGTTGGGAGAAAGACTTCTCCAGCCTTCCTCGACCGATTTAAGGTAAGAAACTCAAGTTTTAACCATTTAATTTGTGAAATGGGTAATGGGGTGAATAGTGACTCATTTGAGATAGGGTTGGAATTAGGCTTAGGTTCTTTAGAAAAGTATAGTCAGGAGGTTATTCTGAGAGATATGGAACCTTGAAACTGGATTTATGATGAAGTTTGAGTTTGGCTTTGGGAGGAAGAAAAGTGAGTGAATGGGAGGTACTATGATCTATATGAACTTAAGTACCTTTACAAAAGTTGTTCATAAGGCCAAATAAACGGTGAAAACATGTTGATATATTTGTTTTGGCTGCGTTGGACAACTGTTGGTTTTTTGTATTAGTGAAACTTAGAATTGGCTTGTACAGAGTCTTAAAGGGACTCTAAGGCCTTAGTCAGACTAAGGTAGACCATTAAGGGTCGATGAATTGCCTAGTAGAAGCTAGGTTATGATGAACCTTAAGATAGAAGACAGGGGGATTGATGTAGAAAGGAAGAGAGTTTCCTTTCATATGAACGGTTGAAAACCGTTACTGATGATTTGATTCATGCCTAATGTAGGGCGTGAGAGTCAGACTGCTGGTGGTAGTGACCACGAGGCTGGAAGAACCGGTATTGAGCTGATACCAGGTAAGCTCATTGTTCTTGGGGCTTGTTTTCCTTTCTGTGTTCACCACACCCAAGAGAATGATGGTCTGGTATGCCATGCCTCATGATTATTGTATGATATTGTTAGTTGGAAATATGTATGTAATGGCATGATGATGATTAATTATAGTTGAACCCTGTGAGGGTGTGATGCTTGGTACTGGTTATGATAATGATATGTGCAGTGATTACATGCTAATTCTCTGGCCGGTAGAATGTCCATGTAAGACCTGAGTTGAGTGGAGAGCCCTTAAACAGATGATCTTCCTCAGGCAATGTGTGTGTGATAGTCCTGAGCGAGTGGAGAGCCCTTTAATGGATGATTCTCCTCAGGAGTTTAATGAAAAGTATGCTTGCATGATACCTAGTCACATGTGATTATGGCAGGACTGGGATGGCCATGGTTAGGCCAAGTTGTTATATTATATGTATAGTATTGAATCAGGGTAAAAGAGATGATCTCCAAGAACCCTGAGCTTGCTGAGATGATTATCTCACCCCTGTTTGGGGCTCATATTGCAGGAAATGATACCGGAGTTGCTGGGAGATCCCAAGGATAGAGGCCTGAGACGAGATAGATATTGAAGAGAACCCTAGGCATAGATGACTGAGCCTGTTGGCTTATATTTTGTTGATGTATGCCTGTATTTTGGCACTGGATGTATATTGTACAGTTTTGAAAAGCATGTACTCTGTATATTAAACAGGTTCACCATATATGTATATAATATATTGTTGTTTTGATTAAGCTTCCATTATTGATGTATGTTTATGCTGGCTGCGCTATTCTGATACAATGATAATGTTAATACACCGGGTGCATACGAGGTGTTATAAGGTTGGAAGCAAGAAGAGATCTCAGGAAGCAAGGAAGAAGAAAAGGCAGAAATGGAGGTGAAGAGCGACTATTCAACGTCCCGTCAATTTAAATGGGAGTGACAACTGAACGGATTCGCGCGGATTTGAAACGCCCGCTTGCAATTTGCGCCATGATCAATGCCCACTCATCCACTACCGCACTACTCCAGTACTTGCCCATTCTTTGAGTGACACGTATGCACGAGTACATCGAGTGTGCAACACGCGCATGGGGAAATGGCAAAGCATCATGTATGCTTTCGATAATCATTACAACGGTCAGATGTTGGCAGGAATGCCTAACCCTGACGCCTCATTTACTTGACATATTTGACTTCCTAGATACATCTGTCCTGGACATTTCAACAGAATGCACTCTTTGAATAGGGGTTTGATATAGCTCCATAATTTCTCAGCATTGATATTGGACATCACTTGTTCGTCCTTGGGGGTTCCTGAGCTCGATAGTACTTTTCATTTGTCAAAGAACATTTTGGCAACCTTGACACCGAACATTCATCATCAACCTGGGGGCTTATGTATTATACAAATTGGTAAAATTACATGTGGACATTACTGTGGGGTCACTGTACACATGTTCATCCTCCATATCCGCCCTGCTACAGTAACCATGTACATTTTCGCCTTAAGTGTCAACCCGGACACAACAAGTATAACTTGTCTGCCCTCTGAGTTAGCCGTGCTGCAGGAACGTAGACATCTGCCTACTTAGCTTCCAGAAGCTCCTGGACTGCAACAACTTATCTATTATATATATTTGAGATAATACAACTACTTTATCTCCTAATATCTCTCCTGTTATCTACAAGCTGATATTTTATACAAATAACAGGCATATCTAATAGGTACACATTATCTCTAATTCAAATATAACTATCTGTTATTATCTGTTATCTTATCAATAAATTATCTCATAAGCAAAGGCCCAAGACCCATACTCCACACTATAAATATAAGTACTCTCTAAACCTATACTAAGTTGGGATATACTTTTTTGAGATTGATACACGTTCATCCTTACTCACACTTATCTAAGACATCCTCGGCATTCTCCACTCTCATACAATTGATTATTCTTCAATAATTTATGTACTTACTTGAGCGTCGGAGTACCTTTCCTTTGTTTTGCAGGTTCATCTCCTAACAAAGACAATCAATCATCCGACATGTAAAGTTTGAGAACCCACTCATCATCACACGTAAAATTCCATTTTTGGTAAGAATATTTATCTACAATAGATTAAAAATATCTATGGCAATTTTGTTTCATAGTTTTCACGTCAAAGAATCCCAAAAAAAATATTATGTAACAGTTTCATGAACAAACACCTTAAATTAATAGCAAAAAAAATCATGTTTTTGATCCTTAAAACAATGTTTAAGTGACCAAGTTATTCAATTTATAAAATTTATCTCCAATAGATTAAAAATATCTCTAACAATTGTGTTTCATAGCTTTCACGTCAAAGATTCCAAAAAATATATATCGTGTAACAGTTTCATCAACAAAGATCTCAAATTAATAGCAAAAAAATTAAAAAAATCATGTTTTCGATCCTTAAAATGATGTTGAAGTTGTCAAGTTATTCAATTTATAAAATTTTTCTTCAATAGATTAAAAATATATCTAACAATTGTTTTCATAGTTTTCACATCAAAGAATCCAAAAAAAATATCGTGTAACATTTTAATCAACAAAGACCTCAAATTAATAGCAAACACTAAAATAAAAATCATGTTTTTGACCCTTAAAACAATGTTTAAGTGGTCATGTTATGTAATTTATAAAATTTATCTCCAATATATTACAAATATCTCTGGAAATTTTTTTTTTATAGTTTTCACATCAAAAAATATCAAAAAAATATATCTTGTAACAATTTCATCAACAATGACCTCAAATTAATAGCAAAAAAAACATGTTTTCCACCCTAAAAACAATGTTTAGGTGACCCAGTCACACAATTTATAAAATTTATCTCCAATAGATTAAAAATATCTCTAACAATTGCATTTCATAGTTTTCATGTCATAGAATCCAAAAAACATACTCTGTAACAGTTTAATCAACAAATATCTCAAATTAATAACAAAAAATAAAAAAAAAATCATGTTTTCGACCCTTGAAACAACGTTTAAGTGCTCATGTTATGCAATTTATAAAATTTATTTCCAATAGATTACAAATATCTCTCAAAGAAAATTTCATAGTTTTCACGTCAAAGAATCGAAAAAAAAATATCGTGTAGATTACAATGATTAAGTGGCAAAGTTAAACAATTTATAAAATTTATCTCCACTAGATTACAAAATATCTCTGGCAAATTTGTTTCATAGTTTTCAGGTCAAAGAATCCAAATAAAGAAAACATATCGTGTAACAATTTCACCAACAAGGACATCAAATTAATAGCAAAAAAACCCATGTTTTTGACCCTTAAAACATTGTTTTAGTGGCCAAGTTATGCAATTTATAAAATTTATCTACAATAGATTAAAAGTATCTCTAGAAATTTGGTTTTATAGTTTTCACGTCAAAGAATCCAAAACAAAATATATCGTGTAACAGTTTCATCAACAATTACCTCAAATTAGTAGTAAACAATAAAAATAAAGACATGATTTTGACCCTTAAAATAATCTGAGTTGCCAAGTCGTGCAATTTATAAAATTTATCTCCAATAGATTAAAAATATCTACAGCAATTTTTTTTCATAGTTTTCACTTCAAATAATCCCAAATTTTTTTTATCATGTAACAGTTTCATCAACAAGGAGCTCAAATTAATAGCATAAAAAAACCATATTTTTGATCCTTAAAACAATGTTTAAGTGGTCAAGTTATTCAATTTAAAATTTATCTCCAATAGATTAAAAATATCTCTAACAATTGTGTTTCATAATTTTCACGTCATAGAATCCAAAAAATAATATTGTGTAATAGTTTAATCAACGAAGATCTCAAATTAATAGCAAAAAATAAAATAACAAATAATGTTTCTAACCTTTAAAACAATGTTTAAGTGGTCATTTTATGCAATTTATAAGATTTATCTCCAATATATTGCAAATATTTCTAAAAATTTTTGTTTTGATAGTTTTCATGTCAAAAAATCCCAAAAAAAAAAAAATATGTTGTGTAACAGTTTCATCAACAAGGACCTCAAATTAATAGCAACAAAAACAAACATGTTTTCGACCCTTTAAACAATATTTAAGTGGCCAAGTTATACAATTTATATAATTAGTCTGCAATAGATTAAAAATATCCCTAAAAATCTATTTTCGAAGTTTTCACGTCAAATAATCCCAAAAAAAATCATATTATGTAACAGTTTCATCAATAGGGACCCCAAATTAATAGAAAAAAAAACGTTTTTGATCCTTAAAATAATGTTGAAGTGGTCACGGTCAATTTATAAAATTTATCTCCAATGGATTAAAAATATCTCTAACAATTATGTTTCATAGTTTTCACGTCAAAGACTCCGAAAAAAATATATCGTGTAACAATTTCATCAAGAAGGACTTCAAATTAATAGGAACAAAAAAAATATGTTTTTGACCCTTAAAACAATGATTAAGTGGCCAAGTTATACAATTTATAAAATTTATCTTCAATAGATTACAAATATCTCTAGCAATTTTGTTTCATGGTTTTCATGTCAAAGAATCCCCAAAAAAATATATTGTGTAAAAATTTCATCAACAAGGACCTCAAATTAATACAAAAAAAAACATGTTTTCGATCCTTAAAACAATATTTAAGTGGCCAAGTTATTCAATTTATAAAATTTATCTCCAATAGATTAAAAATATCTCTAAGAATTGTGTTTCATAATTTTCACGTCAAAGAATAAAAAAAAATATCGTATAACAGTTTCATCAACAAGGATCTCAAATTAATAACAAAAAATAAAATAAAAAACAAAAAAAAAACCGTCTTTTCGATCCTTAAAACAATGCTTAAGTGGTCAAGTTATTCAATTTATAAAATTTTTCTCCAATAGATTAAAGATATCTCTAACAATTGTGTTTCATAGTTTTCACGTCATAGAATCCAAAAAAAAAAATATCGTGTAACAGTTTAATCAACAAAGATCTCAAATTAATAGCAAAAAATAAAATAAAAAATTATGTTTTCGACCCTTAAAACAACGTTTAAGTGGTCATGTTATGCAATTTATAAAATTGATATCCAATAGATTACAAATATCTCTAGCAAAAAATTTCATAGTTTTTAGTCAAAGAATACAAAAAAATATATTGTGTAACAGTTTCAGCAACAAGGACCACTAATTAATAGCAAAAGAATCATGTTTTTGACCTATTTAAAACAATATCTAAATGACCATGTTATGCAATTTTTAAACATTATCTCCAATAGATTAAACATATCTCTTGCAAATTTGTTTCATAATTTTCATGTCAAAGAATAAAAAATAAAAACATATCATGTAACAGTTTCACCAACAAAGACATCAATTGAATAGCAAAGAAAACATATTTTTCACCCTTAAAACATTGCCAAGTTATGCAATTTATAAAATTTATCTCCAATAGATTAAAAATATCTAACAATTTTGTTTCATAATTTTTACGCCAAAAGAATCCAAAAAAATATATATCGTGTAACAGTTTCATCAATAGGGACCTCAAATTAATAGTAAACAATAAAAATAAAGCCATGATTTTGATCCTTAAAACAATCTTTGAGTTGCCAAGTCGTGAAATTTATAAAATTTATCTCAATAGATTAAAAATATCTACAAAAATTTTCTTTCATAGTTTTCACTTCAAAGAATCCCAAAAAAATTTATCGTGTAACAGTTTTGTAACCACCACTTCACTCTTTCATTTTATTCGTATTTATTTTATTTGCAGCGGATAATTTATTTTAAAAAGACCAATGATTAATTGAAAATAAGTGAAGTTTTGAAAATGATTTTGAAATAAAGGTTTGATAGTAAATCTTATTGGATTTATCCACAAGTAGATTAGAAAACATAAAAGGCTATGTCATAACTT
>PYAF01000650.1:21714-35364 GCA_007407185.1 Glycine tomentella | reverse complement strand
CTACATACCAACACAAGACTTTTCAGTGTGCTTTGTCCTCACTCACACACTTCCTGAGAAACTTCCCAGGAGGTCACCCATCCCAAGATTGCTCCAAGTCAAGCACGCTTAACTGTAGAGTTCTTATGTTATGGGCTACCAAAAAGTAGATGCACCTTGTTGGTATAGGTAGTACCTATTAAATCCTTTAAGTTATCCTTAACTGTACAGTCCCATACCTGCACAGCCTCTGGATCCCTCTCGTTCGGGTGTGTATTCGATTCATTCATGTACCCCTCCAGCTGGAAGCCTGCCAGGAGCCGCTCCTTGTCCGTGCCTCACTGCACCGCGATCACTCCCCGCCCTCATCAGCGCCCGGGATGTTACACTAATCTTTCTTCTCACCTATTCATCTCTTAAATGCTTTGTTTGTGAATCAATCTCATTGCACAGAAAGTTATACTCTGTTTTCCATCCTTCTTGGAAAAGGAATTTGATTGAATATTGATTCTTGGTTTTGGAACAATTTTTAAAGTGATAAAGATCCTGTGTTAACACTGATTTTAAATTTTTTTAATTTACCAAGATTCAACCAATTCACCCCCCCTCTTGGTTGTGTTGAAGTATTCTATTCATTTTCAGCAACTATTGAGGAAATGTATAGCCAAATAGATTTTTCATCACACCAATCAGACTATCGTCCAGAGTTGTTGGTCGAGGACACTCCACTTCCATATCATGTGCAACAACCTTCTCTTGCTCCACAGTATTCGCGTGGACATGGTAGACACAGATTGCCAGATCGTCAGGCGCGTCATCAGCAGTGGCCTCCTGCTTCATAGACTTTATATTTTGTTATTTTATTTGGTTTCCGTGATTATGTTTAGCTATGTAATTGTTAAACAATTTTTGGTTGTTTTAATGTTTTAATTTCATCGTATAAATTAACTGACATGAGTGGTTTCACATTAAGGTTGGTTTATTTTCAAGCTACAAAAGAAAAAAGATCGAAAACACATGATGATTATGAAATGTAACACAACAAGAAAACATTAACAACAACATTAGTTAGGGACCTCAGTCGTGGGATGATATAGCTGTTGACGAAATGTATAGCCAGATAGATTTTTCACTACCTCAGCAATCAGGTTATCAGCCGCAGTCATTGGTCGAGGCCATTCCACCTCCGGATCCAGTGCCATCTCTAGCACATACTCCTGCTCCACAGTTTCAGCGTGGACGTGGTAGACGCAGAATGCCTAATCGTCAGACACGTCATTACTAGTGGCCTCCGGAGTCGTAGACTTTGTATTTTGAATTTGTTAATTATTATGGACTATGTTTCGTATTAGGTATGGTATTGTGGACCTTTTTTTATCGCCTATATTTGTCATGGACGTCATTAGGTTATGAAATATGTCATTTGCTACGGACTATGTTAAAACATAAAGCAATAAATAACAAAAAAGTACACCTCAAAAGCATAACGTTATGAAATGTAACAAGATAAATAAAACATTAACATATCGAAAATAAAATCTTGCAGTGGCCAATAAATTTGACAGGACGCATGCCTGTTACACCATGTGAAACTGTAAAATGACATTGACAATACTATGACGATTACAATTAAAACACTTTGTGGTCCTTTATATTATAGCCAATAAATTTGTTTGAATGCATGCCTGATGCAACATATGGAACTGTAAAATGACATTGAAAACACTATGACAGGAGTTGACTCACGCCCCATCCAGGAGCGATTGGCGTGCCCCACACAGGCGAGACTTTGCACCCTTATAGATAACTCGTTAACACAACCACACCCTCTCACACTACATACCACTGCAAACAAAATTCAATCTCAATAGTATGACATTCTTAGGTCAAACAAGCTCTCAAACCATTGCTAATTCCAAATTAGCATTCATTTTTCCGAATGGATCAATCATACACAACCAAACTGGTGTTTCTTTTCAATGTCCTACTCCAATACCAATGCGAGTTCCTGATGAGTGTTCCTTTCAGTCTCTCAAGAGCACAACACCCTTCTGCTCACCAATGACCAATCTGTGCATGAAATTTACTATTGACAACCATCCATCAATACAGGGTCAGCAATTTTTTTTCCATTCTCTGCAACTGAAAAATGATGATGATGTTTTCACAATGTTGGTGTGCCATGAAAAACTCTCGTGTATTGGTCCTATAGAATTATTATGTATCATCAGCAGAACACCTGATGGTGTACTCAACCTACTTCGATCCACCATCACTCCTACTTATGATGCAATGTTGTATTACAACGGCAAGTGGAACATACCACGACAAGGCAATTTTTTGGGTTACTCCTTTACTAGAGAAAATCCAATAAGATTTCAAATTCCTTCCCGATGCAATATCAAAACACTTAAGGATATAATCAAGCAAGTTGCGCCGCTAGGAGTTCCCCCTTATGGAATTCACGAATCACAGGTTGTCAGACAATTGTTCTTCCGACATCCAGGCCATGCAAAAAATTCAGAAAACCTAGTCGAATATGAAATAATACAACCGAAAAACGATGAAGATGTATTGAAGGTGTTAGCAAAATCTAATTATTGGAAGTGTTTCTCTCCAATAGAAATTTTAGCTATTTTTAATAAACCAGTAATCCAACTACTGGAAGATGACATGTTCGCTGCACAACATCTTCCAAATTATTATTAGTTTCCTCATTCTCATGTTTCAATTGTTGTTGTTAGTACGTTTCGTTATTTTTGTTTTTACTATTTTTTCTTTTTGTGTAAGTCTCTCTAATTACGATTGTTTGTACGTCTCGTTGTTTTATTAGTTTTCCATAATTATGTTTATCTGTGTAATTGTTAATGTTTTTTGTTGTTTTCATGTTTTAAATTCATCGTAGCGTATAATATAACTGAGATGAGTGGTTTCACTGGAATTTTGGTTTATTTTCAAATGTTCATTATGAAATATAACAACATAAAGAAAACATTGACAACAACATAAAGAAATCATGAGGTAGATGGACGACTAGGACAATTTCGACGGCTATGACCAGGTAATATGCATATACCACACCTAATACGACTTTGACTAGCTTCAACTTCATCCATCTCATTGCGTATTCTAGTTGATTTTGGACGACCCTTTGCACGCAACATAGACCTGTCAGGTAGGAGCACTGGATTTGTACTAGGTGGAATTACTTACTCATTACCAATTGGCTGCCATAGAAATGAGTAAGCTTGTACCAGGTTTGTTATAAGGAATACGTCATCCACATATTGTGCTGGTGCCTGACGAACATGTAAAGCGGCTGTTGTGGCATGACTACAAGGATACTTGAATGCCTTAAAATTCCCACACTGACAGAACCTCTCAGGGAGGTTCACCGAATACGATTTGTCATAACCATCGTTAACCTTATATACAGATTGTTCAACATTATATGTACGGACATAATGAGAAGTAGTATTAGTCTCATTGGCCTTTAACATAGCAACCACATTTTTGCAATGAGGATAAGGACCTTGCAATTCATTAAGAGCCGATTGCCCCCTGCAAACAAAATATTCCACCAATCTGCTATATGTATATTTAACCAATATGGTTATTGGCATGTTTCTTGCACCTTTTATACTGATTCGGCCAAATTTGTTGTCATATGTCCATACCTTCGTCCATCAACATCATATGCACGTGTCCACTTTTCCTTTGGGATGTTATCAATCCAGTTTGCAACCTCAGGACTCACATCATGAAAACGTGCGAAGACTATCTCAAAATCAACAATAGAAAAAGTATAACCTGCACACTAATTAAATAACATTAAAATTTAGTTATACATGCAAAATTAATAGATGAATTTTTAACCATACCTAAATTCATAACCGCTTTCTTCAAATTTTCATTTCTGAACTTTTAATTAAAATTGCTCGCAATATGAAAAAGGCAAAAGACATGATAAGCATGCGGTGGTTGCCACCCATGGTGCCTTTCAACTGCAGATAATATGCTTCGGTGTCGATCAAAAATAAGACAAATATTTGTCCTATGTAACATGCACGGGAATGTTATCCAGAAAGTATTCCCAAGCTTCCAACGTCTCACCCTCAACAATAGCAAATGCAATTGGCAAACATTCATTATTACCATCCTGAGTTGTGGCAACCAATAATTTTCCTTTGTAACGCCTCAATTTACCATCTTGTTATTATTGATTTTTTAATGAAAATTCTTTTCGATTTGCTTCAAAATATTAAACTACAATTTTTCATTACTGAGTAATATTCATAACTCTGAAGTAACATATAATAAGATTACAAAAGATTTTTCCTCACTGATTGATTTTTATAAATCTGATGTACAATAAAATACATATGGTATTAATTCTATTACATAGTACAAATAACTAAAACCTTCAGTCACAACAAAATACATCTTCAAATATATCATCTTCAAATAACACATCTTCACACAAAATCCTCTTCTTGTATACAGCTAATAGTCTATCTTTGCTGTTCATCTGCTCGCCCGAATAAAATCGAGGTCATGGCAGGTGTCAACCACAGACACAAAGTACAGGATAAGTTTATGATAAACATAATTTAAGCGACAGAATATATTTAATATGCAGATATTCATAACAACATCCTCAAAGATGCATGATTCTCTTATACTCTTATCATGATGCATGATTCTCTTAAACTCTTATCATGTGGTACCAACAGTTAAGATAGCCTCATCCCTGTGGCACAGAACTGAAACGATCAGTCAGGGTCCCACAGTGTTGCAACAGGATTCTCACCCACACTACATGTGATCATCATGGGTGGCATGATTTCCCCACTGCCAAGTACCCCCCAGCTCAGACCTCTCTTATCTGAACGCTCGAACTCAATTCCTGTAGCTATTTGACACACCTCCTCTTGAGGCAAATAACGCAGACTAACCCCACCAGGCATATGCATATGAGACATATAAGACTGATTCACTTTAAGGTATAACTCTTTTCATCATCTCATATTTATTTTCAACATCAGTCTTTAATTTATATCTCACATACTTTACTCAGAAGCTCAACATAAAGTATAGAACTCAACTTTATATTCATGTATAGAATCTCAGCATATTATTCATGTACAAAGGTTTATAGGAATACTCAACAACGCATGAACTTCATAGAGATTTATAGAAACACTCAGCAACACAGGGAACTTAGAGAAATTCTTAGAAACTTTTAGCAACATATAAACTTCATAGAGATTCATGGAAACACTCAACAACACATGAACATTCAAACACTTATTCAAACACAAACAACACTTAAACTATATTTAGCATAAAGCTTCCCATACATACCTTGTAATCTCTTGATAATTTTGTCTTTCTCTTCCTTCAAGGCTTGACAAACTTTCCCTAAAGATGCTAGCCTTTTCTACACGTGATCTTCAAGGAGAAGTGGAGTCTTCTTCTCACTTGATTTGGGCTTTAATAAGGGAAGGATGAAATGAAATGAAGGTGGTGTGAGGGGGAGAGATTCTCGTGAATGAGGTATAGGAAGTGCCTTGAGAATGGCTTGCACTTAAGGCCCCCCTCCCTTTATATAGTGTTTAGAAAATAATTTAATATTCAAGGACATTTTTGCCCTTCCTAACTTAATTACCTTCATTTAGTTCCATCCCAACTTAATTATTTCTTATTCCATTAGATTGTAACTAAGTTCATTATGATTCTTTCTTTTACTTTATTAAGAAAAATCTTCAAGATTCATTATGTTGCTTACAAGTGTCATTACACTTGTCTTTATCATAAGCCTTCCTTTTCAAGTGTCCACTTACTCGGCATCTCTTGATGCTTCTCCTACCACTTGTCCACTTTCATGAAGATTCTCCCATCTTCTACATGGTTCACGTGAAGACTAGATAAATGGAGAGAGCTCTTTGCTTCATTTTCATGTTACTTGTATCCATGTCGTACAAGTGTCCTTCCACTTGTATTCATCCTATGGCTTGTCTTTCCAAGTGGCTATTCAAGAACTTTCTCCTTCCTTCTACACCATGCTTCACGTGATTCATCAAGGGAACAAGAGAAGATTTTTCTTCTCATTTTGTGCCCATATATGATAGCTTTCTCATTCCTATATTGATAGTGAGTTACAAGTGGCTAGATATTTCTTAAGCGTTCATGATTGTATCTTATCATTTTAATTTATGAAGCTTAAGATATTTTTCTTAAAGAGAAGAAAATTATATGATTCTCCTTGTATCCACATGTCACCTTTTATGAGGAAGAAGAATTCAATTCCAACATGACTTCACACATGACATTCCTTAAGAGGAAGTAAAGTTCAACTTGAATTTTTCTACCAAAGAAGCAAAGTTCAATTCGAACTCTTCTACCTAAAGATAATATTAAATAATATAACTTTAGAGATTTCCAGAAACTGACTTCAATTACAGTATAGATATCTCACAAGTAGTCTACACAAGTGCTACACAAACCTTACATACAAGACTGCTCTTACTTTAATTCTGATCGGTCTGTACTATTTTTTATCATAAAAATTACTAAACCATTTTATTAAATAAATTTGGGCACCCCACAATTTAGAGAAAATTCTATAGATTCTATTTATTATTTTTCCATATTTTTCCAATGCTTGAATTCTTCTGACTAATGTTTCAAAGTTGTCACCTTATAAAATTCATAGAAATTTTATTCTAGAATTTCTTGTCACAAACTATTTTGATATTCTGCCAGTCAAGAGTATTCTGTAATTTTATCAGGTTCTCACAAAATTTCTAAGGATATCTGGTCATTTCTGGTCTGAAGGGCATTATGGTAAATTCATCATTCATCCTATAGGCATAATTGTCATTTCCACCATAAAATATCTAGCCAAAAATATCTAAGGGTATTTTTGTCATTTCCAAAATATCCAAGGGCATTTATATAATTTCCATCTTTAAAATATCTCAATAAAATATCTAGGGGCATTTTTGTAATTTTCAAAAATATCCAGGGGCATTAACGTCAATTTAACCTTAAGGGCATTTCTGTAATTTCAAATTTAAGGAAAGGGTAATATGGTCATTCCTCTTCAAACATTTCCTTGATGTCTCTAATTGATATTTCACCCAATTTATTCAAATATAAACCAGCCAAATTTCTCATAATCTAATACTCACATCAATAGCTATGCAAGAATAATTCATATAATATTTTGACCATAGTTTTTAAATTTTCAGGGTGTTACAGTACTTGCCATATAAATGAGTGACGAGTGTCATCAATTTGAATAACCGGCTTACAAAAATTGAAAGTCTCGCAACATTGTCTGAAGGTCCAAAAAATGTGGTGAAACATGTGTTTTCCATGAACGATTCTATGAGCCCCATAATAATTTTTGGTTTGAAGATGATAAACAGAACCTGGTGAAAAGTGAAGCATATAGTCACACCACCTCGGCAAAAATGCGTATGATTCCTCCTTATCACCATAGATAATTGTCATTGTTTTCTGCTTTGCATACCATGCCTTTCTATATGAAACTTTGTATCCGTAGGAATGAGTTATCCTCTCCTGGACTAGTCCAATTGAACATGATGGATCATGCTTTATCATCCCTAATAATAAAAAATGATCACGTTATCATTAATAATAATAATAAATCATTAATTCTCATCATTATCATCTCATCCAATAACGTACCTAGTACGAGTGAAACAATAACATCAGCATCAAGTTGTTTGTGGTCCTGAGAAATGTGATCATTTAAGCAATTGTAATCCCCACCCCATTTGGTAACCATCCATCTTTCACTGTACGTTGGTTTTATTACCCTAACCCTCCACGGACAATTCTGGTCATGCGCATGACATTTCATGCTTAACTTTGTTGACGTACTTTCAACCACAACAGCTTTCTGATGCTTCTTCATGAGATTCTGCTTGATTTCCATTTGCACATCTTGTTTTGATACAAATTCCTGTTTCGCAAACAACTTATTCCTTAATATCCATGGACCCTCAACTGAACCTGAACCAGTACGAGAATCTTGTTCACTCGAATGATTCCAATCAATGTATGTGTAATGTGAAATTTCATCCCAAAAAGTTTTATTACCCTCGCCTACATGTGCAATTTCCCATTTTTATGACAAAAAAAATACATAAACAAAAACCAGACATATATGTAAATAACTATTGTTTGGTAACACACCTTGACATTGTTGTGGTAATTGAGACTCCCCTGCATCCTTTTGTGGTTGGATTTCAGACTCTCCCACCACTGAGTAATGTACTTCTATTTGAGTTGCGCTTCGACCATCATCCTCATCATTGTCCGAAGCACTAGCATTCTCGGCAAGAAGATGACCTTCTATTGCGATATTTTCATCATCGTCATCGTCAATATCGTCATCCATAACCCAAGTAGAGTCATTTTCATCTTCCATAAACAAATTAAAAAGTGGAGCAGCAGATGCTGATGCATTACGAGAACAATTGAAATCAACTGACCTCATTGGTAAAGCCACATCCTCTACTTCAGCACAATCCACGTACAACTCTAAGAAATTTTTCCTTGATTGGTTGAAGAATTCTCCTATTACAAATTCTACGTCTTCGTTGTCTATTACTTTCATGCTAATATATTTATCATTGCACCATATTCTTGTAGTAACCATAGTGATAGATTGATTACCTTTGAGAACTAACTTTTGACTACTTTTTGATGCAATTCGTCAATGGTTGAGTTGTGCTTGATACGTATTGGCCTTTTATCACCTTCGAAAACAACACCACGTCGGTCCTCAATTTTGTTACCATTATAATATATAACAATATGAACAAAATCAGCATCTGCAGACATTTTTATATATATGACCAACAACTACAAACGAAAGTATAAATAACCAAATATTCAGATATCTAAGAGCAAAAAGATGATGAAGAAGAGTTGTGAAGAGTATGAAGAGGATATTGAGTTTAAATAGGAGAAATGGATGAAAAGAGCAGGGTCACGCCTGGATGGGGCGTGACTGGTTGCATAGTCACGTCTGGTGGGGGCGTGATTGATCACACCTGGATGGGGCGGGACTAGGCTCTAATCACGCCTGGATGGGGCGTGTTTGAACACGTCTGGCCTGGGCGTGTTTGATTGCTATAAATTCGCACAAAGTTTTCAAACTACAATAATTTCATAAATATTTATTAAAAATTAAATATTTAAATTTTTTTCCCTGAAACACCACTTCTGGCAATCCCTTATCACACGTAAGGTTAAAAGTGGTGGCTAATCCAATAAAAAGCATTTCAAAAGTTAAAAACATTTATCATTTTTTGACTGTATATTTGGATTGGGTTATTACTGGACTAAAAAAGTATATTCGATTTGAATATCATTCTAAAAATTTAGTGTCATGCTAAAATTGTGATCAAATTTGATTGTAGAAAATTTAGTCAATACAATAAAATGAATAAAAAATGAATTTTTATTTATAAACGTATTCCAAATTTTGTTTTATAATAATTACTTAATTACTATTATTATATTAATATTAAAAAAATATCTTAAAAATTGATATTGACGTAATTTATATTTTATCAAATGTGGTTATTTATATTTTATTTATAAAATTATATTTTTAAAATTTATAAATGTAAAGTTAATTCATAAATTTTAAATTATATATATATATATATATATTTCGGACAACATAATTTTAATTTATTCTATTTAACCACTAATTATTGGATTTATGAGAGACTAAGAGCTATCGTATTTTGATTTCTATTAATCTGGAGACTTTATTATTTGGTTTAGTCCTGATTGCTACTATAGAATTAACTTGGAAATGTGATGTCAAGGAAATAAAAACATCAAATGGAACTTTGATAACGTATATTATATTATATATTGTATTATTTACTAAATTTTAACTGTAGACATTAATTAATAATCAATCAGGTATAATATCAGTTAAATTTTTAAAAATATAAAAGCAATATGAAACGATTATAAGATCCACAAATCAGGGAAACGTAAACTGATTAAAATTAAATTAAAATAAGTACTAATTGTCATCTTTACATACATAGTTTCATAGAAATAAAAAGTTTTTCAAGTGCTTTAGTTCTAGACTTTGTAAAACATGACAATAGTTCCTATTAGGATCTTCAAACTCGAAGATAATTTCATCACCCTCCTCAGAGTCATGTTGACAAAATTGCTTCCGTTTGCCATTTCTTCGTGGTTCTTTTAGTGTCATTTTCAAACAGAAGTTTACGTCTAACCTTTTACAAAGACAGGACCACAAAAGAGTCAAGGTTGTTCTGAATTTTCTGACCAACTTGGCAAATTCACATGATAGGTCCTGCATCAATAAGATTTTCACAATGAGTATTTGTATATAAATTATGAATGATGAATTGAAAACATATAACCACAATTTTCCTACCAAATGGCTCGCATTTACTGTGTTTCTGTTGAGATTCATGTTGAAGCAAACAACTTGTTCATCCCTAGGATAGCAAGAATGGTTTCTTTGAAAACTTTTTGGTCGGGAATGCCCTTTAAAAACGGTGATCTAAAAGGTAGATGCTCCCACATAACGGTAGTGCAATGTGTTGGTTGCCGTGAATTCCATAGAAGTTCCTTCACTCCATCCAACCATTTGTTACAATTGGTGTCTCCAAGTCTCCATTGTAACTAATTGTATGCCTATTATTCTTTTCATCTATAAAAATCCAGGTTTGCTCTAGTTCACCAACAAACTTCCGAACAAATGACTTCTTAACCTCACCAAAAGCCTACAAAGTAAAACCCCACAAAAACAGATTGATATGAAGAAATGATTATCAAACTACAACTAAAACTAATATGAAGCAATACAACCATTGATTGCCTGATCAATGAACAGTCCTGATGATGGCTTTCCCTTCTCTTGATGATACTCTGCTCATTATCCATGGTGAAAAGTAGTAGTAACGTGTAAAAAGAATGTAGTTGGGAAATTTATACACAAAATGTGTTTAGTGATGTGTTAGACTTTAAAGCTGCAATGAAAAGACTTTGGGAAACCAAAGGATGCTTGGAGATGGGAAAATACTTTTTGAAAGTTGTGCCCATAAATTAACCTATTGGAAAACAAAAGACCTTTCACTGGACCATCTCTAAGGGTTACTAATGACCCATCTTGTCCCATTTACCTAACTAGGCACCTCAAGATGACTTTTCGAAATTAAAAAAATAGGCTCAAAATAGTATATCGAATAATACTCAAAATCAGACTCAAATATACTTGATTATTATGTTATGTTCATATCTCATCTCCGGAAATACACTCTCATAATTTATATCAACATTATATTTATATTTGCCATGACAATTTGTATCGCCAATGCATTCATGGTGCTATAGGAATTACACCAAGAAAAACATCAACATCAACAATATCTTTCACTTAAGTTAATTAAGGTCGGTGGTAGATGAAGCTAGTGATAGATACGAAGAAGTTGAAAAAAAAGGAAGAAAAATGGGAAATAAGACAAAAGTAAAGACAATAAGATAAAAGAAAAGGAAGGTGAAAGAAGAAGATAAAAAATGAAGAGAAAAAGAACTAAAAATAGACCGTCTGGAACATAGAGATGATAACAGGTCTAACCCTTCACCAAGCTTATAACTTTTCTCGATTTTGTCCTTAGACACACCTTCTGCCAATCGATATCCCATCCATTAAGTCTTTTTTAAGTACCGTTTTTTATGTAAGTTTCGGTCTACCTGTATCTCCCTTTTTGTCAAACTCTTAAGTAACAAACTCTTGTTCTTACAGGAGCATCCAGGGACCGTTTCATTACGTGCCCAAACTACCTCAATCTATGCTCCCTCATATTTTCACTTACCGATTCTACTGTTACCTTTCGTCGAATATCTTCATTTCTTATCTAATTCATCTTGGTATAACCACACATCCACCATAATATCCTCATTTATACTATCCATATTTTATGGTCATGTTGCCTATTTGTTGGCCAACATTCAGCTCCACATAACATTGCAGGTCTTACAGTTGTTCTATAGAATTTTCCTTTTAGCTTAACGGGAATTTTATGGTCACACAAAAACTCAGATACACTCTGTCATTTCATCTACTCGGCTCTAATTCTATGATTTACATCTTTATCAATCTCTCAACCTTTTTGCAAAATTGATCACAAGTATCTAAAAACATCTTTCTTGGGTACTTCTTGACCAAGTAGATGCACGAGATCTTGATCGCTATCTTTTACCAATGAAAATCCACCCAAAGTGTTTCTCCACAATTCAAGTTTCATATTAACACCATCGTTGGTTTCATCAATAAGCACAATATCATCTGCAAAAAACATACACCACAACACTTTTTCTTGAATATCTTTTGTTAGTTCATTCATCACTAAAACAAAGAGATAAGGACTAAGAGTCGAACCTTGGTGTAACCTACCGTGATAGAAAAATCATTTGATGTTCTATTACAAACTTTGACGCATGTGGTAACCTCATTATACATATCTTTGATTGCATTAACATACTTTAATGATACTTTTTTCTCTTAAGAGTCCACCATAATACTTTTCTTGGAATCATATCATATGTTTTCTCAAAGTCTATGAATATCATATGTAAGTCTTTCTTTCTTTTTCTCGATATCTTTTCATTAATTATTGTAACACCCCAAAATTCCGTAACTATAGTTCAATAAATATTTATGAAAGTCTTAAGTTAGGAAAGATTTGATGAAATATCATTAGAGACGTTACGGAAATGTTTGGGGAAAAATAACCATATTGCCCTTACCGTAAATTAGAAATGACAAAAATGCCGTTGAGGGTAAAAGGATGATAATGCCCTTGGATATTTTAAGAATTACAAAAGTGCCCCTAGATATTTTAGAAAGATATTTTAAGAGGTAAACTTACATAAATGTCCTTGGATATTTTGAAAATGACAAGAATACCCTTAGATATTTTGAATAGATATTTCTATGATAGAAATGACAATTATGCCCTAGGATGAATGATGAATTTACCATAACGCCTTCAGACCAGAAATGATCAAATATTACAGAGATGGAAATACAAAATACTATTAGATAGCAGATTATCAAAATAGTTGTGACAGGAAACCATAAGTGGAAATTAAGTTTTTCTCAAGCATACAATGGTATAAAAGGAAGAAAAACTTCTGTTTCCACCCTTAGGTGTGAAGAGCACGTGAAGAACCATGTAGAAGGGAAGAGAATATTCATGAAAACCACTTATAAAAGTAAGTCATGTGATGAATACAAGTGTTAGAACACTTGTAAGGCACATGATGAAGATTTTTTCCTCTAACATTTATGTGAAGCTTGGAGAATAATAGTGAAGCTTTATGATTTTGCCAACTCAAAGGGACACTTGGAAGGAGATTAAGAGAAGGCTTCATGAATTAGACAAGTGTCAAGACATTTGTACGGTGTAGATTTAGTTTAAGTAGATTTTTTTTAAAAGGCAAAAATCTTATCTTGTCTCTTTGGTAGAACACGTGGACAGCTCTAGACATTATTTCAACGATCCCAACGGTCAAAAGTTAGATATGTGAAATAGGAGTACGCCTTTAAAATTTTAAGGAAATCCAACGGTTAAT
>PYAF01000649.1:153434-174710 GCA_007407185.1 Glycine tomentella | reverse complement strand
AGAAAATGCTATTAGCTTCGGTCCTATCGTTTATCATTATTTCAAATTAAAATTTACATATTTTTTTCTTCTTTATTAGCATCTAAAAAAAAAAATACTAACTTTAGTTTTAATTGTTTCAGTATTTTTTTTAATTTTAATTCTTTTATAATTTGAGTTTTGATCTATATTTTTTATTTTGCTAAAAAAGCAAAAAATTTATGTCTATTATTATAAATTCATTTAAATGAACTAATGGATTCAACACAACAAAGACAGTGACATTTTTAATTACATATCAAATTTAATAAAAATGAGATATAAACTAGACAACAATTTCAATTCACTTATAAAAATACCATAAAATAATATAAAAAATTAGTGTACAACTATATAGACATTTTTCAATTTTTTGCCTCTTCTAGCTTGAGATTCTTCAATATTATCATTGGGACTAGGCTGAAGCTAATATTGTAGAAGGAGAGATCCCACTAAAAAATAAAAATAATCAAACAAAATCTTGACTAACATTAATAATAAACAAAATTAAAAATATTTCAAACCTATAATATAATTAAAAAATACATATAAATATTTATGTTATATAATACATGATACAATAATAAAATACTACTTTAGTTGTTATAAGAGTTTAACAGTTATATTAAAAATGTAAGACAAATTTATATCTAGAATTTATTTTCTAATTTTTGAAAGTACTATTTGAGGTTTATTTATTATAAAGTTAATTTTTTATTTAAAAAATAATTAAATGATAATGTAAAATTATATTAATTTATTATAGTAATTTTTTTAAAACAATAAAAGTTGTTTCGTTTAATAAGAAAAAAAACTCATTCTTATAAGTTCGATTTAGCCTCCAATATAATTTTTTTTATAAGTAGTATGTAAATACATATATAAATATTTATTAAGCCTTGAAACTTAAAGCGATATGATGAACTCCCAAGTTTTAATTTACATAAACTTTTTATTAGAAAAAGAATAAAAGTGTGATACTAAATATTTCTCTTTCTCTATATTCATCACTAAAGAGAAAATGCATATTTTCACGTGAAGATATGGTGGAGATCCTGTTCTTCTCCAATAACTTCGCTGCACAAAATTAAAAAAAAAATAATTTTTTATATGACAAGAAAAAATGAAAAAAATAAATAAAATAAAATTAAAATTTAAAATTAATTACTTAAAATTAATTATATGTTTTATTAATATTTATATATTTTTTCATACTTTATTAATTAAAATTAATTACTTACTTAATTAAATTAAATTAAATTTTAAATATTTAAAAGTGGTGTTCATATGAAATTTATTAAAATTATTTAAGATCTTAATTTAAGATTTATCAATAAAAGAAACAAAAGTTACAAATTTTAAAAAATCTTTAATTTTAAATAATATTATAAGATCTGTCAAAAAGTGATCTAAGATTCTAATTTAACTACTCTATGATACATTATAAAAGTGTGGGAGCCGGTGTGTGGAGTTGCAGAATCGTAAACAAAGACGAGTTCCTGACCTCTTGCAACAGAAGCACATTACATTATTAACATTTAACCACATGAACACACTGTTCACAGGAAGAAGAGACAGACACAGCACTTATAAAATGTCCTTTCCCCTTTCTCTCTCATCCACTCTTGTTCGGTCTTCTTGTCTATTCTTTCACACTCCCAGTCCAAAACAGACGACACATAATAAATAAATAATAAAATATAAATATCTCCTTATTATGTGCTTTCATTATTTTTTACAATAAAAGTTAAGTCTAATAATAAAAACTAGTCTCCCACCACGTAATAAATTAATACTCCTACTAAAATTCCTATAAAATAATTGTCCATATTTAATATGTATTTTTTCTCTAAAAAGATACACACTATAAATAAAAAAAGAAAATAGTAGGTGCCTACTCATGATTTTTCTACTAGTAATTATATTTTTATGTCAATCAAACAATTTTTTATAAAAAGGAAATGAATAATTTATTAAAGTACTCAAATTCATTTGAAGAATTAATCTCTCTAAATATAGATTTTTTCATAAATATGAATCATGATCAAATTTATGATCGATCATATATTTAAAAGATAAAATTATTTATCAATCATGTTACATCATGATTATATTCAATAAAATATTTATATTAGTTTTTAACTTTTTTATTAATTGAAAAATTTATTTAACTTTTCTATAAACAAATCATTTTAATAACTTCTAATATTTTTTAAAATAATATTTGAAATAACATTTTATAAAATGTTCTAACTTTTATATATATTTTTTATTTTAATTTTAAATATATTTATTCAATTTCTTTATTACCATTTTTCAATAGGTCATAATTTTATTATTTTTTATTATATTATAATTTTAAGAATATTTATAATTTAATAAATTAATTTTTAAACTTTTACTTAACTTTTAATCTTTAAGCTAATTTTGACTATGATAGCCCATGTGTCGTTCATCTAGTAACTAGTAATAATAATAAGAAAAATGTGTATTTATTTCTTTATATATGTGAGGACTCCAACTTCAATTTCAACTTCGAAATAGTATAATTTTTTTTCCCAGCACACACAGCATAGTACCATGGATGCGTTGCGCGTCGCCCCCACCACCCCGTCTCTCCTCCGCCGCCACCCTCTCCGAAAAATGGCGCGCCATCCCCTCACGGCGCGCCCCCGCCGCGCGCCCCTCATCGCCGCCAAGCTTTCCACGCCGCCGGAGGCCATGCACTCCTCCTCCGCCGTCGCCGTCGTCGAAGATACCTCGGAGGCGGCTCCTCCTCCGCGCCCCCGCGTTTCGCCGGATTCCCTCCAGTATCCGCCCGGCTTCGTCGGCGCGATTCCCACCCGCTCTAGCTCCGACGGCGGCGGCATGAATAATGCCATGACTTATTTGACGAACATTCTCTCTTCGAAGGTATATGACGTGGCGATTGAGTCCCCTCTGCAGTTGGCGCCAAAGCTCTCTGCGAGACTCGGGGTTAATATTTGGCTCAAGAGAGAGGATTTGCAACCCGTAAGTTCGTTCCCACCACCTTTTTTTACATCTGGTCGGTATCAATTTTTTATATTGATGTGCCATGCGTGTGAAAAATGCTTCATTGTTGATTATTAATTGGTATTATTGAAACTAGAGTTTAATACATGTCACTCTCAACTAATGAATAATTATCGATGATATGACTTTTTAAGGTGGCTATTATAAAAGAAATCTCAGAAAACTTAACAATTTGTGATGACAGTTTTGAAGAAAAAAATATTATTGATGTGTTAATGAAATATTTCAAGTGATGTAAATGACTATGTTTTTGCTTTAAGTGGAAGGAACTCTGTTCAGTGAATCATTTTTTTTTTTTTTTTTACCGCAGTTTTTGTTTTTTAAGTTTTAACTATGAATGGCTTGAATCGCTTGATGCGTTGCCTTGGATTTTGTTACAATGGAGTCTTGTTGTGTTTAAGAGATTTTATATGGTTTACTGAAAGATGAGTGAACAACATACGTGTGAGTTAATGAATGAGTATTTGAAATTGGGGTGTAGGTTTTCTCATTTAAGCTTCGTGGAGCTTATAATATGATGGCAAAGCTTCCGACGGAATTGTTGGAAAAGGGGGTTATCTGCTCGTCTGCTGGGAACCATGCTCAAGGAGTTGCATTGGCTGCCAAGAGGTTAAATTGCAGTGCTGTGATTGCTATGCCTGTCACCACTCCAGAAATCAAGGTGTGTTTTGTTTATATGTTTACTTTTGCTTGCTAGTAAGTATTTTTCTTTAATTATATCCCTGGAAAAGAGAATTTGTTCAATTTAGTTATGTGTTTTTGTTTCTTGTAACATTGCAGTGGAAATCTGTTGAGGCGCTGGGTGCTACAGTTGTGCTCGTGGGGGATTCATATGATGAAGCACAAGCATATGCTAAGAAGCGAGGGGTAGAGGAGGGTAGGACATTCATACCTCCTTTTGATCATCCCGATGTCATCATGGGTCAGGGAACTGTTGGGATGGAAATTGTCCGCCAAATGCAAGGTCCAATTTATGCAATCTTTGTGCCTGTGGGAGGTGGTGGTCTCATTGCTGGTATTGCTGCTTATGTGAAGAGGGTTAACCCGGAGGTTTGCATGATGTTATGTTATTGGTTGTTGTGATTTTTTATGTCTTCCTTTAGAGAAATGATTATTGACATCTGTTATGAATACACAGGTGAAGATTTTTGGGGTGGAGCCCACTGATGCAAATGCAATGGCATTGTCGCTCCATCATGACCAGAGAGTGATTTTGGACCAGGTTGGGGGATTTGCAGATGGTGTAGCGGTTAAAGAGGTCGGTGAAGAAACTTTTCGCATATGCAAGGAGTTGATAGATGGCGTTGTTCTTGTAAGCCGTGATTCAATTTGTGCGTCAATAAAAGTAAGATTTTCTTTTGCTTGCAAAGTTTGCATTCTAAATCTCTGATACTAGATATATTCTCCAGATTTATATTTATAACTTCATATATATGATATATATACTTCTCTACTCTCTAGTATCTTTTGTGAATGTTAGAAAATTATTGTGTCTTGTCAAATGAAGTAATTATATATTCTCTTCTCACGAGAAGTGTAGAGATCTTAAGCTAATTGTTCCGATGCTTTATCAAATTTTATTTGCCATCTGATGTTCTTGACAGTTGATCAGATATTTGCAAAGTATTTGAATGGGTTAATAATTCAGATTTGCTTGAAGACTTATGAAACTGAGTCAGCCAGAAATATCAAATTTCAAATTAGTAGCTGGGGGAGTATAGTGCATATAATGGCAAGAGGAGCTAGAATATCTTGACAAACTATTTATAGTTTTTGTGCAATAAAGAATTATCAAATACTTTTTTGTGTTTATACATATTTGGTTAAGTTTTTTTTTCCTTCTTCTTTCTGTACCTTGGTTGAGGTTGGATGAAGGAGATGGACAGAATGGCAGCAGTAGTTGGAAGAACCTGTTTAAGAATTACTTAACACCAGATTTATCTTGATCTGTTTCCCGTTGATCACCCCAGGTTGATTATAGGGAGGCATGTGCTATAATTAGATGAATTTGGCTATTAACTTTACCTTGTACTTTTAGAGGCTGTTGCTCTGTTGTTGACATTCTCTCTGTCTCTAGGTGCATAGGCTGTTCAGTTGGAGTTTTTATTGGTCCAAATGCGGCTCTTCTATTCGTATCATCAGAATTGGGGACTTTATTTTACGCAGACCTTTGATTATCTAGTACATTTAATGAAAGCAGTTCAGATTCTGTATGACTTAATTTTTTGGGATATGACAAGAATAAAACTTTTGCAGGATATGTTCGAGGAGAAAAGGAACATATTAGAACCAGCAGGAGCACTTGCACTAGCTGGAGCTGAGGCATACTGCAAGCATCATGGGCTCCAGGGGAAAAATATTGTAGTAATAACCAGTGGAGCAAATATGAATTTTGATAAACTTCGGGTTGTAACTGAACTTGCTAATGTTGGTCGTAAACAAGAGGCTGTGCTGGCAACTGTTATGGCAGAGGAGCCTGGCAGTTTCAAACAATTTTGTGAATTGGTATGTCTGCTACTTTAACACTATTCTGTAAGTGTTCTTCATGTTTGTACTTATTTTCTATCTTGTCTGGCAGGTGGGGCAGATGAACATCACAGAATTCAAATACAGATATAACTCTAATGAGAAGGCAGTTGTACTTTACAGGTGAGATCATAATTGCCTGATCATTTTTTCCTTTATCCATTGTCAATCAATTTTTAAAAAGCAATATGCTGCCTGAATATTGACATCTGTCTGTCCCAATTTAATAGTTTTCATTGACTATCATTTTCTCTAGTGCAAACATCTGTTAACAAGGGGCCCCATAGTATTAATTGTCTCAATTGTTTTCGCATACAGTGTTGGGGTTCACACAGTCTCCGAACTAAGAGCAATGCAGGAGAGGATGGAGTCTTCTCAGCTCAAAACTTACAATCTCACAGAAAGTGACTTAGTGAAAGACCACTTGCGTTACTTGGTATGTTGGCCACAAAAAAATCCTTCATAGTGAAGCTTATTATATCATTTCCTAATTCCCTTTTCTTAACATTATTCCCAACCACCAAACTGTCTAAAAATATCGATTTAATATTGGATTTTTCTGACGATTCCAGTCCAAATTAAGCTAAGATGTTGAAAATTAAGTGACATCACATGACTAAACCGCCCCATTTGATTTATTTGTCTCAACTTCTTGAGATAGTCTTTGTCAAACATGAATCTTTCACTAACTGTTGAATCATCGACGTGTTTGTATTGTTGAACTTAGTTAGCTTTGTTCTGAACACATTTCAGATGGGAGGCCGATCAAACGTTCAGAATGAGGTTCTTTGTTGTTTCACCTTTCCAGAAAGACCTGGTGCTTTGATGAAATTTTTGGACTCCTTCAGTCCACGTTGGAATATTAGTTTATTCCATTACCGAGGGAAGGTGGGAATTTTTTACTTTCTCTTCCTTTAATAAAACACACTGCATGCGGTTTTATGCACGGACAAAACTCAAATGCAGGTCCTTAGGTCGTTTTGGTGGTGTTCTCAAATCATAACTAGAGTTTTATTTAGGTAACTTGCGTAGATCTTTAATGCAAATTTTTATCTGAGGTGAAACTCCGATTCTAATTGGAGGAGAACAGTACTAAAAGCACTTAAAGAGCTGCATCTAAGTTTTGTCCTTTATGCATTTTCTTTCTTTTTCCTTTGACAAATGCATATCTGATAGCATCCTTATGCTTAATAACTAACAGGGTGAAACTGGAGCAAACGTGCTAGTTGGAATTCAGGTACCCAAAAGTGAGATAGATGAGTTCCATGATCGTGCTAACAAACTTGGATATGATTATAAAGTGGTGAATAATAATGATGACTTCCAGCTTCTAATGCACTGATGAGGGTTTAGGCACTTGTCATTATTGTGTATTTTAGTGGACAAGATTGTCATATTTAATATTTCCACTGTCGCTTCAAAAAGTTAGATGGGGAAAGAGCTGGAAAGAAAGTGGCCTTCAGACATGTCATTAGTTGATTAGAGGAACAACCAGTGCTTTTTACCAGTGAAGTGTCTTATTACATTTTTATAATCTGTAGTTTATGTTTTTTTGTGGGAAGCATTGGATCTTATATGTTGTGCCTGGTCTTTTGTGTCTGTAATATAAGTGTCTTCAAAAGGTTGTTTGCTCGTCAATCACCTCAATTCCCTTTAGCAAATCATAAGAAAATAAGAAAAAGTTTTTTATTTTATTTTTTAACAGTGTTTGGATAGAAGCAAATGAGGGATGGAGAAATTTTATAAACTTTTATTGTTTGGTTCAACTTTTAGGAAGAAAGGGGAATGAAGGAGAGCATAATTCCTCTTCATCTAAATTCTACTCTCTAATATTGAAGGGATTTGAAAGAGAGCGGAGGAACATTAAAAGATTTAAAGTATATTGAATAAAATTTTCTTACTTATGTTTAGAGATCAATAAATTTTTAAAATTCACTTCCCCTCCTTGCAAATAAACAAGAAAAGGGTTATCACCTTAGTTCTCCATTAAAATTCCTCTCCTCATCTCCTCTCAATGAAGTGTAGGGTTAGGGATGAAAAACCTACAACATTTCATAAATATTATAACCAAAATCACAACTTGAGTAATTATTTTTTTAGTCTTTAAAATAAATTATGTTTATTAATCCCTCAAATTTTTGAAAAGCTATTTTTAGTCCCTTTATTTTTGCGCTAATGATGTCACAATTTTTAGCAATTTTTCACTATCGGATTTTTTTAATTTAATTTCTTCAAAAACGATTTGTGACAATTTAAATTTGTTAGAATATGTTAAAAATTGTTACAATTTGTTTTTATTTTTTTCTTTAAAATCGCCAAAATATGTAAAAAAAGTCAGCAATTCATGAGTAAAATATTTTGACGATTTAAATTCATCAAATTTTTTTTAAAAAAATCAGATTTTTAAAAAATTATTTTGGTGATTAAAAATGATTACAAATTGTAAAACCATAAAATAATGAATAGAGAGGAACTAAAAGTACCTTTTTGAAAATTCGAGACTAATAAAAACAATTTTGTTTTGAAGGAAAAAAATAATTATTTAAATTTAAAGGACTCAAAATATATTTAAACCTGTAAAATTTCTTTGTGGTTTTGTTTTCTTTTCAGATAGTTTTATGTGGTTCTATCTAGGTAGGAGTGAATAACAATCAGGCATAGTAAACTTCTTTTTTCTCAAATAACTAGAGGAAATCTCTTGCTTTGCACTACAAAAAGAAAAACACAAAACTAAAATTTGGAATTCCTATTTGAAGTGGTTATAAGTTTTTGATTTCAAATTTTATAAAAACTAAATTATTTTTCATATATTATTAATTAATTACCCTTTTTTATTCCGAGTTAATCCAAAGATACACTTCAATGTTTAATATTCTCAGTAATTACTCTTTACTTTCTCTTTCAGCATGTAAAATAACAATGAACACTAATAGAAAATAGGATTTATACATCAGTTCTATAGTGCATTCCATGACAGTTCAAAAATCGTCTTTGAAGTCACCGTCGTGGAAAATCAATACTTTCCATAACAGTTTTTAAATCGTCTTATTATCTCGATTTATATGTCAATTTTGTTCGAAATCGTCTTAGAATATCTTTTTATTTTATTTTATAAAAATAAAACAAATTGAGGATTTGAAGATGGTTTACAAGAAAGTGACTTTTTAAAACGGTTCTTCAGAAAACTGTCTTAAAAAAGTATTGTCATCATACATAATCCATTGTTCATGATCATGGCTTTAAGCAAAACAATGATAAAGCATGTAATTCATTTGTAAATTAATATATATATCATCCTAACTCCTAAGTGGCAATTAACGTGCATTCTATTTTGAGTAGAAAGAATTTTTCAGTTTTTTAGAAAGTAATAAATGTAATAAATAACTGATAAATAAGAAAGAAATAAGATAAAAATGGAATGGATGAAAAAATAGGTAGATGTTTATAATTTGTCTATCAATACTCTTATTATAAGGGAAGAAACAGTAACCAAAGCAAAGAAGTGTAATTTTATGAAACAAGAAGCACACACAAAAAACACTTCTTTACTTTGTTTCTACTTAATACACGGTAGACACTTACAGCTTCATTACATACAAACAACATTGCTTAAATTTGTTCCTACCTCATACACGGTATACACTTGCAACTTCATTACATCCAAAGCCATTTTCTTCCTTTTTTTTCGTTTTCAAATAAAATTGGAACGGCAAATGTGCTAGTGCAGTGGATCTTATGCAGGAAACACAATCTATGGTAACCATCCTGCCATGTAATTGCTCATGATTGGGCCTGCTATCACCACTGATACTGGATTAGGCTGATACCTGCACTTGAACAATAGTATCATTATTAAAATATAATTGAAATCTAAAAAACTTTGGCGAAAAATGAAAATTCTAAATACCATTATAGTTATGCTAATCAAATCAACCAATTAACTCATATGACCCCACATCTATTCTAATCATATTTACATCAAAGATGCACTCCTAAGCATATCTCTTACTAGTGAACCAAATTTGTCATTGATGCACTTATCTACCTTACTAGTGAATTAACCATTTGATACAGTTTACAAGAGTAATTAACAATTGTGAACTGTAAAGTGATCAATGATTGAGTCAATTAGCAATGATTGCATACCAATTTGTAACGTCGACTCACATTCCATTTGTTGAAAGAGGGCTTCACCATGAGTTTGAGCTGGATGCCTTCCATATCCCATCTCTTCAACTCCGGGATTCAGTTGGAGTGGATTTATTTGATACCCTTCCAATTGCTACAAATTAGATAAAGTCATTTATACCCATCAATTTTCGATATTAGAATATCAGTTGTATCTTATAGCAATGTTTTGGTCTTGCATGATTCTTAATTCTATTTTAAAATGTATTAATTATATGTTATATACTTTGTGGGATGATGCATATTTACATATATAGGTTGATGAATTCTAAGTTTCTAACTTACCCTTTGTCTGAGAGACTTATTAGCCTTACTTAGCAAGTGTTCCTACACAAGTGACATGTATAAATTGGTGAGCAAACTGAGGTATGGCATGGGATGGATGGTAAATGGTGGCAAAGGAAAGTTAAATTATTTTTGTACATACCTTACGTTGAAGATCAAAGAGTTGATCCAACATGAACTGGGTCTGTAAATTAAGGAAACAAACTTAACAAAATTAAATACATTTATAGAAATTACACATTTTGAGATTGATATATCTATATTTAGAATTCATATTCTGAGCTTTATCGTCTAATCGTTTTTTAATTGGCATTACTCTAACGCATTCAGTAATCCATGTTCTACTTCATTTATCCTTGCTACTTTTTGTTGTTACAAAAAAGGGCAAATACTGAGTATATAGTGAGCTAGAGTATAAGCAAAGCATCAAGGGTTGAGGGATTCAGACCAGAGCATGCAACTATATATCAAAGTTGCATTTCTTATTGCAACAAATAGAATTTTCAATTCCTAATTTAGCTCTATTATTGCTTAAATTAATTTATAGATACTCCAAATATTTGATGGCAGATAATAAACTGACTTGAAAGAAAATACACTATATGCAGTTGGACATGGTAATGGAATCAAACCTCATCCCAAGATTTCCCAGCAGTTTCGAGCAGTGTAGCATTGCACGTCTCTAATTCCACAGAGGCCCCAGAAAACATTGATGTTGCTTCTTCCCAGCCTCTATTATGTCCAATGCACCTGTATACCACCCAGTGATCCAATATCCATAAGATCATAGCTATCTTAGTTCGTAAGTATCAAGTTTTGTTTCTTAAAAAGCAAAATGAAAAGAAATTATCCAAAAATAATAAAGGGCCCTTAGAGAATACTTGAAAATGAACTGGATTGTTTTTTTAAGCATAGGCTTTATATTACATGATCGAGATAACAACCACCTAACCATATAGAGTGATCTCCAGGCTAGATTCAACCAACAAATGAGTTAAACAATATGCAATTCAATCCCCGTTGTTCAAAAAGTTATAAAAAAAATGAATGTAGAAAAGGAAAATATGACTCCTCTGACTTTCTGTAGTTGGCATCCACCTAGTGATTTCTCAATTATGGTAAATTCAATACGCAAATATAGCATCAACTAAAGTATGATTTGTCCCACATAGGTCGTTTCGTGCTAACATGAATAAGTTTAAAGACATATTTCAAATGTAGCTTCAATCATCGACCTACACCTTCAAATACGGAAAAAATGGTTAGAAACCACCCTAAAAGGCTGGAACTTGTAGATACTCACATTATAGTAAGTATCTCATCCCATGAATATCTACAAATAATCTTTTGAAGGTGCTTCACCGTTTACCCATCCATAGCTACAATTGAATAGAAACAAGAAACAAAATGAACCTCAACTTCCACCAGCTCCTGCACTTGCTCCTGCATTATCTTAAGTGTCTCCTTAGTATGTGCCGCATCACTTCAACGCAAGAAATCAAAACGCAACTCAAAAAAACAGATTCATCCCAATGAGCCTCAAATTCAAATGCCACAACACAAACAAGAGCAACAAGATTGCTAACCTAAACAAGATAAGTTCAGGAATCCAACCTCAATTTCAAAATTGCTCTCCTGTCCTCTCCGGTGGTAACTACCACTCTTGGTCTCGTTCCCTTCACATGACACTCACCTCTAAAAACAAAATCGGGTTTCTCATTGGTGCTATTCCCACCCCAACGTCTGATGATCCCAGCTATCCTTCATGGGAGCGTTGTAATACCTTGTTGATGTCATGGCTCATAAATTCTGTCTCACCTTTGATTGCGCAAAGCATCATTTATCTGGACCATGCGATTGATGTTTGGAATGATTTACGAGAGCGTTTCTCCCAAAGCAATCTTTTGCACATTGCAGAGCTTCAGGAGGAGATCTATGCCTTGAAGCAAGGCTCTCTCACTTTCACCGATTTCTTTACTACTTTGAAGGCCTCTTGGGAAGAACTTGACGATTTTCATCCTTTTGCACCTTGTGGTTGTCAAGCCTGTCTTTACCATCAACAGGACTTTATCATCCGGTTTCTCAAAGGCCTTGATGACAGATTCCATGTTGTTTGTTCTCAAATCTTGTTAATAGATCCTCTGCCGTCTGTTAACAAAGTCTTTTCCATGGTCATTCAGAATGAGCGACAACATGTGGTTGTTGTTTCACCCCTTGACGAGCCCAATGCTTTCGCCAATCATGTCGATTCCATTGTCTCTTCTTCCGCTAATGCCACCAACACGCGTTTCTTTATTGGTAAGACTCGTAGTGGCAGACATGGTGGACCAGGTGGACTTGGCGGCAGAGGCGGTGGTAGCCAACAACCCAGATTTTCAAAAGTGTGCGCCTATTGTAAGAGAGCAAGGCACACCGTTGACGTTTGCTACAACAAACACGGTTATCCTCTTGGTCATCCACGATACCCAGGCCGTCCACGTTTTTACAATCTACATGATGATTCTTCTTCTGGTAGTTCTTCATTCGTTAATTACACTGCTACCTTTAATGCTATGACTTCCTTGTCGCAACAAGTTGTGGAGCCACAACATGGATCAAGTCTCACTTTCACTCAGGCCCAATACCAACTTTTGATGTCTTTGCTCCAACAAGCCTCAGGTGGTACCAATAGTCATGAACCTCACTCTTCCACTCGGACAAACCTCATTCAGAAAGGCCCAAATCATTTGTCTGGTTCTAGTGGTAACACGTCTTTTTCTTTTTGCAGTGTCACACCCCAAACTTCTCATATTCTCTCCTTTACTTCTTTATATAATTTCTCATCTTGGATTGTTGATTTTGGAGCCACTGATCACATTATTTTTTCTCTCAAAAATTTTAAAGTCTTTTCAAAAATAAAACCCATTAATATTCATTTGCCCAATGGATCCATAGTCACTTCACATTATGCTGGCACTGTTCATTTTGCTTCAGATTTTATCATCTATAATGTGCTTTATGTTCCTGAATTTAGTTTTAATCTTTTCTCTATTTCAAAGTTTCTTTCTAGTCTCAATTATAAATTAACCTTCTCGGGTCCTTTATGCAAAATACAGGAAATGAGCACAATGAGGATGGTTGGTTTGGCTAAGCTACAACAAGGTCTCTACCACTTAGTTACTCAAGAAAATTCCAACCTCAGTCCTTATGTCCCTTCAGTCAACCATCTTTCCATTTCCACTATCAACAATAACAATATTTGACATTTTCGTCTAGGACAATTGTCAGATAAAAGGCTTAATGTTTTATATGAACAATTTCCTTTCATTTCAAAGCATATTAATGAATCATGTGACATTTGCCACTTAGCAAAACAAAAACACTTACCTTATTATGTTAGTAATAGTAGAGCTTCAAAAATATTTGATCTCATTCATATGGATATTTGGGGTCCATTCTCTAAAGTTTATGTTCATGGTCATAAGTATTTCCTTACAATAGTTGATGATTTTAGCAGATTTACTTGGGTTGTTCTGTTAAAAACAAAAGTTGAAGTCCAGATTAATATTCAAAACTTTATTGCCTTGGTCGAAACACAATTTGAGTCTAAAATAAAAATCGTTCATTCTGAAAATTGTCTCGAATTTTTCTTAAAAGATTTTTGTGCCTCAAAAGGAATTATTCATCAAACAAGTTGTCCTTACACACCTCAACAAAATGGTAGAGTTGAACATAAACACCAACACATCCTTAATGTTGCCCGTGCTCTTATGTTTCAATCTGCCATTCCCAATTATTTTTGGACCTATGCCATTAAAAATGTTGTTTTTCTCATAAATCGGGGCCCTTCACCTATTATCAAAAATAAAACACATTTTGAATTATTGTTTAATAAACATCTTTTGAATTATTGTTTAATAAACACCCTGATTTTTCCATTATCAAGGTTTTTGGGTCTCTTTGTTATGTTTCTACTCATCATTTTCGTAAAAAGTTTGATCCTCGATCTAGCGTGGTATTTTTCTGGGTCTTTCAAATGGCACAAAAGGGTACATTATTTTGGATTTAGATAACAGACAAATTGTTTTGTCAAGAAATGTTATCTTTTATGAGTCCATCTTCCCTTTCCAAAAGCCCAATTCCATGCCTAAGCCCAAGTTCTCCTACTCCTGACACCACACCCACTACTCCTCACACCCACCTAATACTTCTTCAGAACCATCCTTACCCAACAACACTTACCCTCATACAGACCCCATTCCTATTGATGATTTCCTTTCGGCCCAATCTATTCCTCAACATGAGTCGTCCTCTCTGCCCTCACCTAATCCGTCACCATCTACTACTCATCACAATTGCCCATTGCCATCACTATCCTTACCCATCTCGCCTATGTCTTCCATTCCTTAATCTCGTCGCTCCACCCTCAGCAGTTCACTTGTCTTCATGACTTCATCTGCAATACCTTTAGTACTTCGTCAAAACCACCATCCTCAATGTGTGCATATCCCATTCAAAAGGTTATTTCTTATTCTCAGTTATCTCCTTCTGATCACAAATTTATCATGTCCCTTTTTTTTTCTGAGACTGAACCCTTCACCTACAAGGAGGCGATTCAAAACCCTTGTTGGACAAAGGTTATGAAAGCTGAAATTGATGCTCTAAATTTAAATGAGACTTGGGACATTGTTGTTCCTCCTCCTCATGTTTGACCCATAGGATGCAAGTGGGTTTATAAGATCAAGCGCCGACCTAATGGTAGTATTGAACGCTACAAAGCATGACTTGTTGCTAAAGGGTTTTCTCAAATTGAAGGAATTGATTATCTGGAAACCTTCTCCCCTGTGGCAAAGATGACTACCATTCGTGTTGTCTTGGCTTTATCTTCAATTCATCGATGGCATCTGCAACAATTGGATATCACCAATGTTTTCTTGCACGGAGACTTAACAGAAGATGTCTACATGACTATTCCTCCAGGCATTCATGGCTATTCTAGTTCACATTGCTGTAAACTTCACAAATCTCTCTATGGTCTGAAGCAAGCTAGTCGTCGTTGGTATGAGAAACTTTCTATTCTTCTTTTATCTTGTGGATATCAGCAGGCCCAGGCGGATCATAGTCTTTTTATCAAAAGCCATGGAACTGATTTTACAGCTTTGATAGTGTATGTTGATGATTTAATTGTGGCTGCTAATTGTTTTCGTGAAATTGATACTATTAAGCAGGTTTTAAATTCTAATTTCTATATTAAGGATTTAGGGCCTCTCAAATACTTTGTAGGTCTGGAAGTTAATGAATCAGATGCTGGAATTTCTATTTGTCAGCAAAAGTATTGCTTAGATTTATTATCTGATTCTGGCATGTTAGGGTGCAAACCATCTACCACTCCAATGGATTGCTCACTTTGCCTTCATCAAGACTCCAGTGCACCCATGAATGATCCTCTTTCTTACAGACGATTGGTTAGTCGTCTGTTATATCTCACGAGCACATGTCCAGACATTGCTTTTCCCGTTTAACAACTCAATCAATTTATGGCTAATCCAACTCAAGTTCATTTCTAGGATGCCATGCTAATTCTTAAATATCTTAAAGGCTGCCCCAGCAAAGGCCTAATGTTTAGACGTGATTCTTCAACTCATGTCCTGGGTTTCAGCGACGCAGATTGGGCCACTTCTATTACCTCTCGTCGATCCATCACAAGATATTGCATTTTTATTGTCAATTCTTTGGTTTACTGGAAAACCAAAAACAAATCATAGTGTCTAGATCTTCTTCTGAGGCTGAATATAGAGCACTTGCTTCCACCACTTGTGAGTTACAATGGCTCATTTATTTATTATCTGATCTGCGAATTTCCTGTCCAAAGCAACCTGTCCTGTATTGTGATAATCACATCATCCTCCATATTGCTGCTAATCCTATTTTTCATGAGCGCACCAAGAATATGGATATTGATTGTCATCTTGTTCACGAAAAAGCTCAACCAGGCCTCATGCAACTACTACCAGTTTCTTCCTCCAACCAACTTGCTGATATGTTTACCAAAGCCCTTCCTCCTCACCTATTCACCATTAACTAATCCAAGCTGGAGTTACTTGACACTCACACACCTCTAGCTTGTGGGAGGGGGGTAAATAGAAGAAGCCCAATGCTTCCTTGGACCAATTTGTTCCTCAAACTTCAGCATATTCCTAGTATCTTTTCTGTTATATTTGTTGTGTGTATATATATATATATATATATATCAAAAGTTTCTAGATAAGTATTAACTGTATATTGTTGCATTTTTCTTTATTTTCTTTATTCCTTTCATCGCTGATGTTTTGTTGCTGATGTTTATCCAATAGGATCCTATGGTGTATATATTGCCCACATTGGGATAATGAAAGATATAAACTTTTCTTCATTCTTTTCCTTTACACATTTTTGTCCCTTTCCTTTTAATGTCATTGAACATAGTCAACTATGATAGTTTTATTAAAATCGACATCATTCATTTCATTTTAATTACAATTTTGCCACTGCATTATTTTTGATGACGTTTTTTTTTAAACCGACGACGGTGAAGTGTCGTGAAATGCTGTTATTTTACTAGTGTAATGATGTAGGACCCTAAGTTAGGGAGGATAATTTATTTAACAATAAAAAATATTATTATAAAAGGAGTGAAAAATTAAGAGCAATAGATTTAAATATACAAAATTAGGAAAGCAAATCATATAATTTAAGATATTTATATAAGTTTTTAACACTGAAAGATGCATTTGCATTTCTTAATTATCAACATTGGATGACATAACCACTACTACAAAAGCGCTTTTTTAAGACAGTTGTTTTACCCATACAAAGACGGTTCTTCAACCGTCTTTATAGCGAGCGTCTTTGAAAGGTAATACTTTCAAAGACGGTTATTGAACCGTCTTTGTAGGCAAGACTTCTAAGACGGTTGGACTAGAAAACCGTCTTAGAAGACTTAAAAAGAAACATAAAATTTAAGATGATTTTAGGCCATAACCGTCTTAGAATGTCATCATTATAAGACAGTTTTCATAAGAACCGTCTTAGAAATAAGTTTTTTAAACCGTCTTAGAATGTGGACATTCTAAGACGATTTTTCATATAACCGTCTTAGTCAAACGTTTTTTTTTTAAATTAATCCAAAATTAAGGGTGAACTTATTTTTTTATAAGATCTAATCCAAAATTCTCCTTCAATATGTTTGTTTCCTACACATCATTCTTCGGATTTGGCAGGGTATCAACCTGTAATAGATAGAATGTAATGTTGTCCATGAGACCGATGCCAGTCCAACTTACCTAAATCCCAGTTTTCTTAATAAGAATTTTACAAGTCTTCTCCACACATGCACAACCTACCTAAGGCAAGATTCTATCATTTTTTCTACTATCCTAATTTTCACTCTAATGCTTTCATTCGCAATCCTATCTACTCTAGTATGCCCCAATAATCGCACCTCCTAGATATTTTTATAAATAATTTATTAAAAACAATTTAAAGTCCAGATTCCATATGTTGGTGATCTAGAATATGGCAGTCATATAATGAAGTTATTCACTAACAAATAAGACGAATGTCTTAGTAAAATACTGAACACAACTTTATAGGACAAAGTCATTTGACTTGAAGAAGAGCAAGAGCGTTGCACACTCAGATTTGATTGTGCGGGAGTAAGATTTGGTGGTGAAAGAACAAGGTATATTAAAACTATTTCTTGAAACAAAAATAAAATCCTAGTAAGTGGAAAACAATTAAGAGGAAACTTGCCATTGGAAAACAACAAACAAAAATTCAATGCTTAAGGAATGAAACGAGACAGTTTTTTCAAGGGCATGAATATAAAATATAAATACAAATTAAATATGGAGAAACTGATAGATATATGCACATAGCATGTAGAGACTATAAAATATAAAATACAAATTAAATGAGGAACAACTAACAATACTCGTTTCATTTTTTTGGTGTTAATTATAAGAAACATGGATCCTTAATTTTTTTGGATCGTGGTTTTTCAACCCGATTTAGAGTTCGATGGTCTCCACAAATTTGCGATTCTTCCCCTTGGAATCGGCCATGATTCCTGAGATGGCTTCACGCAAAGCATCACTCTGAAGCTTACTACAAAACTAGCACCACACAAAAACAAATCAGAAGCACCACACAAGGTAGTAAACCCTAACAGAGCTTTAGCAAAAGCGCTTCCCACATAACAATCCCAGCCAACACCCCAACCGCACGCACCGGAACAATAACGACTAAGTCGAACAGGTCTTTGGCTCTTCTAAAAGGATCGCGTATGGCACGGAATTCGATGGCGATGTAGAACCATATGACTGGGATGGAGGGTTCCGGAGTGGCGTGGGTTCTGCGGGAGAAGATGGAGGTGAAGTTGGCGAAGATGGTGGTGCCGCGGTGGTGTTTGGTGAAGAAGCGGTTGATGGATTCCTTCAGCATATGCTCGTAAGGGGGAACGTGGTGGTGGTAATGGTTGAGGTTCATTTTCGGAGAATCAATGGAAGAGGAATGAATGGTGACGATGACCGAAAGTGATGGAATTTGAAGGGAGAAAGAGAGAAACCCTAGGTTTTGTGGATGATGCAGGAAAAACGGGAGGGATAGTGAGAGCAGACGGGTAAGAATTTCAAGAATAAGATAATAAGTGTACGAATTTCAAAGGTGGTTTTGTATCAAAACCGTCTTTGAATATTTTTCTAAAAAAAACGAAAACACATAGTACTTTATTTTAAGACGATTTCAATAAAAACCGTATTTGAACGCTGAATACTAAGAAGGTTATTATAAAATCCTCGTCGTATATCTTCTATTATTTACAAAATTGCCACCGTGTAATATTTTAAGATGTTTTTTTAAGAACCGTCTTAGAAGATACGTCGTAAAATACCATTTTGTAGTAGTAAATTGATAACAATTTGCATTTCTTAAGTGATCAAGGTTTAAATGTTGACTTTAAATATAAAATAAATCATATTAAAAAAAATAAGAATTTTATGTGTGTTTACACCATCCTAATAAAGATTAATTAATTATTGTTTTCAACTATGAACATTTAACTCCCCGTTGCACCTCTTACTCGGAAAATATTCTGTATTAATTGTCTCCTGGGTTATTTTATTTTTTATTTTTCACGGCAAATAAAGTGATTTCATTAACAATCTGAATTTGCTATGTCACAAGGTGGTGAACAAAAGGCATACCAGACAATCAGAATACAACATAAAAAATCTCCCCAGCTAGTGCCCGAGCACAATGGATAAATAATATAACTATATAAGTACTTTTAGAAAATACATAACCTCCAGCACAAATTCCCCCCTCTAAGTATATCTAATCCCCTTATCTTTTCACTGCAGCAACAAAACTACTTCCTCTGCATTGTCTCCTTCATTGCCCTCTTTCAAGAGTTTTGTCCTTCACTCCGCTTACAATAAGCTCTTAATAATGGGTTCTGCGGGTGCTATTACATTGGGACCATCTTCCTCTTATAGTCACCATCTGATGGGTGTGAAAGTGGAGAAATTAATTGTACATGTGTTTGTTTTACATCATTAATCATATCTTAGAAAGGCTTAAACGTGCTTTCAATTTTTTTAAGTTTATGTTTTTTAATTTTATATTTTGATCATTTTTAATGTGTTTGTAAGTTTGTGATATTTTAATTTTGGTTCTTGTAAATGCAAACTTTGAGACTATAAATGAAAAATTAGAATTTTACAAGGGTCAAAGTTAAAAAAATACAAAATTACAAAAATTAAAAATGAACAAAATACTTATAGGGCCAAAACTAGAAAAATACCAACTTACATAAACTAAAATTAGAAAAATAAATTTCCAAGAATCAAAAACAAAAAAATATTAACTTACAGAAACCAACCAAAAACATATTTGAATTCCTTTTAAATATATGTTAAACGTGATTTTTGTAAGAAAAAACTTTCACATTGAATGTGATATTACGTCAAATAAAAACAGTCTAAGTGGTTGGAGATAATTATATGTTTATAGTTTTAATCAATATTTATGTAATATGTATTTAAATTTTTAATTCATAAAAAAATAATTAATAACGCTATATTATACTATATCATATAAAAATGAACAGAAATTGTAATAATTTAGAAAACCTAATAGTTTCTGGTTAAAGTGACGAAATATATAATTCCTCGTTGTTGTCTAATTCCAAGAGGTCTATTAGTTACCTAGTCTGCATGACAAGGCTGTCACTGGCAGAATCCAAGGAGGCAAGGACCACTTCAACTCTCCTACTAGGACGCTATCTACTATTCTGTTAATTATATTTTTTATTTTTTATTTTTATTTTTTGGTTTTTCCTGTATCGTTTTCATTTCGTTTTCAACCCCAATAGAAGATGGATTCTCACTTGTCAATTCAAATGTTTTTAATTTATTAAAAATGGTAATTTTTACTATTCTCTTTTCCTTATTAAATGAGTTAATTTGATGAATGAATGGTTAAAATATTAAAAACTACACTAAAAAGTATCGTTCGAATATTAATACTTTAGTGTTATACTGTGATATCAGTTTTCATTGATACTAATTTTAGGAATGAAATAAATTATATTAATTTTTTTTATAATGAGTGTATTAATTTTTGTTTCGATGAATATTAATTATTTTTTTTTAAAGAAATTATTTCGTATGTATTATGATGAGAAAAAAAAATTATCCGACAAATATTAAGCTATTAATATAAATATTATAAGTTTATACTGACTGTATATACTAACGTTGTGACACTAACATTCCATAAACACATTTATAGAACTTCAACTTGTTTCTAGAGGTGTGAATCACGTGGCTTCTAGGTGTTATGGATATTGGACATTAGGGGTTCTTCAAATGTGCCATAGGAATCGTCTTCACGTGCCAAGTGGTTTAACAATTGAAATGTTTTTTTTTTTTTTTTTTTTTTAAGTTTTATATGTACGTAATTACATCAATATGAAAAAGTACAAACTTTCTTTATCGGAATTTAATTAGCATTCCTTGAGCAATATATAATTATTATATGTATCTATTATATAATACAAAATTCCCTTTACTTTTTTTTTTCTTTGCAAAAAATTCTCTTTACTTATAAAAAGTATATATATATATATATATATATATATATATATATATATACATATTCAAAGTTAGTATAATACCTTATGGGTAT
>PYAF01000649.1:117071-139584 GCA_007407185.1 Glycine tomentella | reverse complement strand
AAAAATAAGTACCACTCTCAATTTGAGCTTTATAAATAGGATCAGATTTCGACGGAAGTACTGTATATAATAACAAAGGTAATGTATTAAATTGAGTAAAAAGGAAAGGTCTAGGATAATTAGTGTGATTATAGTATTGGTTAATAAAAAATTTAAAAAATATATTCATTATATAAATTATAAAAGAATATAAAAAAATTATAAACAATAAAATATTTTACTTTTAATTGTGATAATCAATACCTTTAAATTAAAACGCCTGTTAACATAATTGGAAAAAAAAAAAAAATTGACCACTGCATGCAAATCTGAAGCGAGGCACAAACAATCAATACTGTATGAAAGTAATAATAGCACAATAACTTCTTAGTTCTCTTTCAGGTCCACTCAAAGCATGCTTCTTAAATCTTCACTTCAGTTTTAAATGGACACGTCAAAAAAAGAATACATGCAGCAACAACACGTGGGAACAAAGGGCAAAAGAAAAAGCAAAAATATATAGCAAAAATCCAAATGGCAAGACTCAATCCAAAAAGTTTTTATTTTATTTTATTTTACTTTTACATCCATATCCATGTGCCGCAGCCCCTAGGAAGCAACTCTAATTGGAACGCGACGAAGGAATGGACATCAATTAAATTTGAAATTACATGAAAAACAAAAACTTCTTAAATCCAAGAAGTTACATGGCAAGTGCAAGGTTCACTACTCGTATATTTTAAGAACGTAGAGTTGGAGTTGGAATGCTTGGCACAAATTGTGTAAAACATAAATTGTATATATATACAAGAAAAGAAAAAAGAAAAATCATGTGCCAAGAAAATACACTTTTAATTCAAGATAACATTCAATGAGCTTATCTTTTATATACTATTAGTATACAAATTTCATATTATCAAATAATTAAAACTATTTTAACATATTTTAATATATAATTAATAATTTAAAATTAATAAAAAGAGCTTTAATATAAAAAAAAGTTCGAATTCTCACTTTTCATTTCATGTGTTTTTTCTTTATTGAAATTAACTTTTTACTATTCTCTTTTCTTTATTGAATGGGTTAGTTTAAGTTATCGAATCAAAACAAAATCAAAAGTTATTTTGGGAATAAAAATTTATAAATGGATAAAACATTAATAAATATATACACTATATTAATATTTCAAAGTTAAATCAGTTTTTATATTTAATATATAATAACCCCACCACCCCACCAGACAGTTTTGGATCCCATGTTTCCTTACCCCTCTCAATTTCTCTCTCTATTGTTTTGGTAACAAAAAGAGACAAAACCAAACAGCTACATGCATGAATTTCTGCTGCTATCAAATGTAACTGTAGTTAAAGAAACTCACCAGCCAGCTGTGCCAGGAGTAGTACATGAAAAGTGTGATGCTTTGTTAAATAGAGTTTTGTGTTGTCCCAATTAATTCTTCACAAATTCACAATATGGTTTGTAGAAGCAGATGGAATTGCTGTGCATGGTGGGGTTCAGAAGCATTTTCAACACTGAAGCTCTTGTTGTTCTTGGTGCCTCTCATTGTGGTTGCTGGCTTTGCTTCTGTAAAGGGTCCAAGCCTTTGCAGATGGGGTTTCATTGCAGATTGTTCTGCCTCATTTACTCCTCTTCCTTCTTCTTCAAATTCCTCTTCACAAACACTTCATCAATCTGTAAGACCTCACTTCTTTCACTCTTTTCTTATTTTCTCTGCTTCGGTAACGGTGATCGATTTTATTTCAATTCTAATTTTACTGTTTAATTTATATTTTCTTGGCAAAATCATTAATCTGCGTAGAAACATCCCTTAGAGAATTAACTAAGAGTCCAGTGATTATATACTGTCAGTATAAATAATTATTATAAAGTAAAAATTTTATTATATATATGATAATTTATAATTAAATAAAATTGCTTTACAAAGAAAGTATATAACTTATTTTTTTAGTTAATTAATGCAAGATTAGATGAAGTTATTATATTTTAAAAATAAACAAATGTAATTAATGCCACCCGTTTTTATTTAATTATCTTTCACTTAATATTTTTTCCAATGACTAATAATAATGGTTTTGAATTAACTTATTTAAAAACAGAAAAGATAATATAATAAATTTATTGATTTTTATTATAGTTGACTTAAAGTCATACCAACTATAATGGGTAATTAGATGATAATTATTTTACACCATTTGCATATTTCCGTTACACTGTTTAAAAAAAGAAAAATCATTTTTAATTAGGTTCTTGAAATAGATTTTGTGTCAAAGATTATTTCTCGAAAACAGGAGAACACGAAACATGCACATTTCTTCTTACTTTAGTCTTACAAGCTAACGAAACTCGAATTTTTGTACTCACAAATGCTTTTCTTCCCAATTCTATGCTAATACGCTTCCCCCTATTCTATGTTGCGTTCAACAGTGATAATTCTCGAGCACATGCATTTTCCTTTTATGTCCGTCATGCTTTTTCCTTCCTTTTTTTTCTTCTTTTTTTTCTTTCTTTTATGGGTAAAACATTTGTCAAGTATTTTTTATACAGATATTTTTCTGTTATAATTATAGCGATTTATGATTTTGGTATTATTTCTTTTATGGCAGAAGTATTGTCATTAACTATTACAGCATATTCTTGCAACAAAAACCCAATGAACTTATATGTTGTTAGTTTAAGTAGAACTGAGTCTCTTTAAAGAAAATTTTATGTTTGAACTTTACAGATGGAAATAAAGTTAAAAAGAAAGATTTCATTAAAAATGTTAATTAATTTTTTTATTACAAAAAATAGTCAAAATCTTTCTCTAGACCAATTTTAAAAAACAAAAAATTATGAATTTTCGTATTATTGCTTTACTTTGCCATGGAACTGCCAATTCGTTCTTTGTCAATTAAAGGATTTGAACCAACGCAAAGTTGTTTTTGTAAATTGGATGTTACTTTTCAATTCTTGCTTAATTTATGTAGCAATCATAGGAACAACTTAATTGCGAATTTCAGGCATAAAGTTCTGGATTATTCTTTAATTTGTTTTCCCTCCTTCCCTTTCGCAAGTTTGTAAATTACGCAGCTTGTCTTGTAGTGTGACTTTTGAAGAATTTCCCTAGCTATTTCTTTTGTGAAAATGCTAAATGTTTTCTTTTATTTTATTTGTGGAGAAAACCCTACCTCTATGTTTGTACTTTCGATCTAGATCCCGTATTTGGGTTGAGTAATTTTATATTTTTTTTAAACCTTTCTAAAATATTTTATAGAAAAAGTATTAATTAAAACAAATAATTATTTTTTTTATGTTTTAGAACGTAAAAAAGATTTAATATTTTATATTTAGTAAGATGATTGATAGAAAGATTTTGTAGGAAGATTTGTAATTAATATTCACTTGGGTTTGAAAATATGAATTGTCTTAAGAGTTAAGAATACTCTTCATCCCATAATAATTCTTGTCTTATATGTTTTATACAATTAAAAAAATTTAATAAATATATGAAAGAGAATAATAATTTTATAAACTAATATTATCATCATTAATCCATTTATAATTTTCATTGCACACACCATTAATATTATAAAGAATATAAGTAGAAAAAAATTTATAAAATTAATTTTATTTTATTGACAATTAGTTTGACACTTATTTTTTAGGGTCTTATACTAACTAGTGTCCAAAGAAACATTAGTTAAGAAAATAAAAGGAAAAAATATTTTATTGAAAATCATGTGGGAGTTATTTTAAAATCACCAGAAGTTCATTTTTCTATATTCCTATATTTTTTTCTTTTTACTTTCTTTTTTACTTTCTTAATGAGTGCCCTTAAAGCACCCGTAACATTTGCTTATTTTCTGTTAGGCTAAATTGAAACTTTTGGTTCTTTAATTTTCAAATTCATGATTTTAGTTTTCATGATTTTTAATTTGGAACATTTGATTCCTTGGTTTTAAAAATTAATAATAATTTTGGTCCATTTGTTAGATTATTAATTAATAATTGTGAATATAATGATTTTATTAATTTATAATTAACTTAATAATTTTACTATTCACAATTATTAGTTAATAATATAACATATGAACCAAAATTATCAATTTATAAAATTAGGAAATCAAATATTACAATTTAAAATTAGAAGGACCAAAATTTAGAAAATTAATGCGACCAACAAAAATAGAATTTGATTTTTTATTTTTACACGTTAATTATAATGGAATAGAGATACATTAAATGTCTTTCTGTGGTGTAATGTTAATTAGGGTGTCAATACTCCAAAAAAAAATAATTAGAGTGCCAGGCTTATTATTTTTTAATTTTTTTTAAAAGCATTTGTTTTACGGATTATTTCTTGATTCTCATAAATATTATTCGTGAGAATATACTATGAGAATGTTATACCTAGGTATTTTTAGATAAATGTATTTTAGTTAACGGGTTGGAATCTTTTGATAATCCCAGGAATAATTAAATATGTTTTTGATGCACATTTCTTTTCAGGAATATGTATATTATAATTAATTAAATATCAGTATTGTGTTAAAATTATTATTATTATTTGCACTGAGAATCACCATTAAAAAAAACAAATACAACTGCATGTACGATTCAAGGGTGACACCAAGAATTAAAAGAAGCAAATTTCATATAATAAAACTGTAAAAAAATATTGATTGATTTTAAGGCAAAATATCGGGTGAATTGAAATGACAGAAATTGTTAATTTGCATGATTATATGTTTACACACTAGCTATTTTTTCATAGTAATTGCTGTTGTGTATTGATTTACCAACATGGGACAATTAATCTGGTATAAGTACAATATTTACGTGAATTAGAGTGTAGTGAGTGTAATGGGTAGTTGGGACTTGGGAGAATATATATAAACTTTTACTCTTCAGGATGGATTCCAGTCGTATGGAAATAAATTTTCTCAACCCCTTCCTCTGGAATAAATAATGATTAAAGGGGAGATTCTGACTTTTCTAGAAATAAATAATATATTCAGTAATAATTATTGTGTTACCTTGAATGTGGAAGTGACCTTGTCCCTTAATCAACATGGTGTGTGACATGATATATAATCTTGTCCTTTAAGCATGTGGTCATGGATTTAATTCATGGCCTGTGGGTAAAAACATCTGCTGAGAGAGATCAATCCCTTAATATATATTTCCATTAATTGTTCTTCCTAAGCTTTGTGATTAAGTGAATTGAATGATCATTTTTTATTGGTTTTGGAGCAAGAATGAGGAATTAGATAATTTTATATATCAAATTTTCATTTAAATTGAAATCTAAGCATATTTGACAGTTTAACAAAAGTTAATAACTTGTTTTTTTTAACAGAATGAAACTGAAGTTTTCAATGTCTCCAAACCCGAGTTCAATTTAGCTCCTGTGAATAAACCTGATGAATCTCACCCAAGACTGAAGCAGAAAAGAAAGTTCAGTTTCTTAGATAGAACCGAATTTGTTCTAGCACAAGCTCGAGCTGCAATCAGAGAAGCCAGAAACGGGAATCAAACACTAGATTCAGATTATGTTCCAATAGGTCCAATGTATTGGAATGCTAAGGCATTTCACAGGTACATAATGCACTATGCCATGCACTGCTCTTCACAATGACCAATTACAAATTTAAATAGTAATAGTATACAAAAAGCCCAATCAATATTGGAGAATGGTCAAATGTGCACAACAGTTCTTTCGATACTACAAGCACAATAAGTGAACAATGTGACGTGCATTTTTCTAGCTATATTAATTTACTGCTCATAACAAATCACTCCTTGAAAAATTGCTGACAGGAGCTACTTAGAAATGGAGAAACAGTTCAAAGTATTTGTGTACGAAGAAGGGGAGACTCCAGTTTTCCACAATGGACCATGCAAAAGCATATACTCCATGGAGGGTAACTTCATACATGCTATTGAAATGAATGACCATTTTCGAACTAAAGATCCCAAGAAAGCATATGTGTTTTTCCTTCCTTTTAGTGTAGTAATGATGGTTCGATTTGTGTATGAAAGAGACTCACGTGACTTTGGCCCCATTAAAAAAACAGTCATAGACTATGTCAATCTCATTGCTACAAGATACCCTTATTGGAATAGAAGCCTTGGAGCTGATCACTTCATGCTTGCATGCCATGACTGGGTAACATACCTCAGCATCACTAATTCATTATTATCGCTACATTATTGATTTAGAATGGATAAATAATTTATATTTTAATACCAAATTGTTGGTTCAAATTGTATTAAAATTTCAAGTAGTCCTATATTTGATCATTTTAAATAAGGTTTTGAATTTTAATTTTGTGTATGAAAAAAAGGTGATTTGGAGAAAAGATATTAGTTAAGTTTTCTAACTGGATATTAATTATCAACAAAATTCATGAATATTTTGTACCAATAGCATAATGAAAAAATTATAATTTAATAGGCATGCACTATTCATATAAAAAAATTATATTATTAATCAACCAGAAATTATATTTAATATAATTTTTAAAATAATTATTATAAAAAGACAGTAAACTTACTGTAATTAATAGTTTGTGATTGGACACGATTGCATGTATTATTTATTTAATAATTTGAGATATGAGAATTTCACTAATTAATTTTTTATTGCTTTTTTTTATTATTATGTTTAGGGGCCAGAAGCATCATTCTCCTTACCTTACCTGCACAAGAACTCTATTCGTGTACTTTGCAATGCCAACACCTCTGAAGGATTCAAGCCTGCAAAGGATGTTTCATTTCCAGAAATCAATCTCCAAACTGGTTCGATAAATGGTTTCGTTGGTGGGCCATCTGCATCTAAACGTTCAATTTTGGCTTTCTTTGCTGGGGGAGTTCATGGTCCCATTAGGCCAATTCTTCTTGAGCATTGGGAAAACAAGGATGAAGATATTCAAGTTCACAAGTACCTCCCAAAGGGTGTTTCTTACTATGGCATGTTGAGGAAGAGCAAGTTTTGCCTCTGCCCTAGTGGGTATGAGGTCGCTAGCCCTAGAGTGGTGGAAGCAATTTACACAGGGTGTGTTCCTGTGCTCATTTCGGAGCACTATGTTCCTCCTTTTAGTGACGTTTTGAATTGGAAGTCGTTCTCAGTTGAGCTTTCAGTGAAAGACATACCCAACTTGAAGGACATTTTGATGAGTATTTCCCCAACGCAGTATATAAGAATGCAGAGAAGAGTAGGACAAATTCGAAGACACTTTGAGGTTCATTCTCCACCCAAGCGATTCGATGTGTTTCACATGATCCTTCATTCTGTATGGCTTAGGAGACTCAACTTTAGAGTCCGTGATGATCAATGACTCTTAAGTTGTGACTTATGGCTTCATGTTTAATAAACTACTTTACATTGACAATGATGTACTTCTTGCATTTCCATCCCAGTTTAAGTTTTTTTTTTTTATTTTACACAAAACAAGAAAATAAATATTCCAAGGAAATTAGTATTTAGTAGAGAATAATTTTACTAGAATACTCTTATTTTCTCTCTTAATTTCAATAAATATATTTTTAAGTTTTTAAAGATAACATTATTTATTATATGTCAAAATTAAAATAAATGTTTGAATATCTTATGAAAAATGAAAACATCAATCAATTTAAAAGTTTTTTCAAAAATTAAATTTACAGTCATTTTAGAATATAGTAATATGGAGCTAGAGTTATGTTAAATATAGGTCAGAAAAATAAAACTCATGAAAATTTGTTAACCAACGAAACTTACAGTAAGGTCAACAGTGATATTTTTTATCTCAATTTTTACAATTTTTTACATTTCTTTAGTTGCTTTATTTTTTTGTTTAAATATCATTTTTTAGTCTATTATTAGTCTATTATGTTTTAGTATTTTTTAATTTACCACATTAAATTTTAAAATTTTATTTTATTTTGTTAATTTTTTTTAAGAAGATAAAGGAAAGTTGGATGGAATTGAAGCTCATGACATTTTATGTTAAAAACATTAGTGATCCATTAATATTTTAAATTTTAAAACAATTAATTATTTTATTTATATTTAATAGTTGGTGAAATTTTAAAAAAAAGATGCACGTTTAAACAAGGTTGGAATCGTTTGACTTCGATTTGGTTACTCCTTCCCCCAACACGCTGCCACGATTTTGAGTTAACAATGTAACACACCTTCATATCATCATGTCAGCCTTCTAGGGAAGGTAAGGGACCGAGTAACCGAACTCTCTCCCAATAACACCGATTTCCAAATATCTCAATCTTATGGTCACACACATCCATACATATCCTTTTCCTTTTACATTATATTTCATTATTAGATAAGACACATGTCACCACCAAAAGAGCATCTCATAAGAACGTGTCACACCTCTCAAGCACACACGCCAAATGTCCCTCCTCCTGGTTCTGCTTTCTGTGAAGCACACGTGTCACTCACAACACAACCCTCACCTATATATAAATTATCAAACCCTCCTTCCATTCCTTCACATCTCAATATCTACACAAAAGTGTTCCACTTGAGTGAAAAGAAAAGTAGTGTGTTAAGAACTAAACAAATTTTCAATGGCCTCGAACCAACAAGTGGAGCGAGCTGAGGCAGCTGCGAAAGTTGCTGCCAAAGAACTCGAACAAGTCAACAGAGAAAGAAGAGACAGTGATTTCGGTGTTGTTGCAGAACAACAACAACAACAACAACAAGATCAACAAGATCAACAAAAGCGTGGTGTAATCGGGTCCATGTTTAAGGCGGTGCAAGACACCTACGAGAACGCCAAGGAAGCTGTCGTTGGCAAGAAAGAACCTACGAATAACGCGTACAGTACTACAGAGGTTATTCACGATGTTAACATTCAGCCCGATGACGTGGCGGCAACGGGGGAAGTGAGGGACATATCAGCCACAAAGACTCCTAGTATCTACGATTCTGCCACGGACAACAACAACAACAACCAAACCGGTTCCAAGGTCGGAGAGTACGCAGATTACGCTTCTCAGAAGGCCAAGGAAACAAAAGATGCAACGAAGGAAAAAGCTGGAGAGTACACAGATTTTGCTTCGCAGAAAGCGAAGGAAGTGAAGAAGACAACGATGGAGAAGGGTGGAGAATACAAGGATTACACTGCGGAGAAAGCTAAGGAAGGAAAAGATGCTACTGTGAATAAAATGGGAGAGTATAAGGACTATGCTGCTGAGAAGGCGAAAGAAGGAAAAGATGCTACTGTGAATAAAATGGGAGAGTGTAAGGACTATGCTGCTGAGAAGGCGAAAGAAGGAAAAGATGCTACAGTGAATAAAATGGGAGAGTATAAGGACTATGCTGCGGAGAAGGCGAAAGAGGGAAAAGATGCTACTATGAATAAAATGGGAGAGTATAAGGACTACACTGCGGAGAAGGCGAAAGAGGGTAAAGATGCTACTATGAATAAGATGGGAGAGTATAAGGATTACACTGCGGAGAAGGCAAAAGAGGGGAAAGATACGACGTTGGGGAAGCTTGGGGAGCTGAAGGACACTGCTTCGGATGCGGCGAAGAGGGCCGTGGGTTACTTGAGGGGCAAGAAAGAGGAAACCAAAGAGATGGCTTCGGAGACCGCCGAGGCGACAGCGAATAAGGCGGCGGAGATGAAGGAGGAAACAAAGAACAAGACTGCGGAGACCGCGGAGGCGGCGAAGAACAAGGCGGGGGAGATAAAGGACAGAGCTGCCGAGACGGCGGAGGCCACGAAGAACAAGACCGTTGAGACCGCGGAAGCCGCGAAGAATAAGGCTGTGGAGATGAAGGATGCAGCGAAGGATAGGACCGCTGAGACAACGGATGCGGCGAAGCAGAAAACTGCACAGGCAAAGGAGAAAACCAAGGTCGACGTCTCACCTTTACATCTATTAAAGGATAATTTGTTTATTTTTCCTTTGAGATTAGTTGAAATTACTTTTAATCTCTTTAAAATGGTGCATGTATCTGTGAAATGTTGTGGATTTCATCCTCATCCTACTTAAACTAAGGGACGAAAATTCACTGCATTTCTTAGATACAAGACGAAAGTTATCATTTTTAACATGCATATATCTGAAATGTGCTGATGTAAGTACATTTTGTCCATGAATCTCACAACATATATCTGAAAATGTGTTAGATAAGTAGATTGGATGGTGTGAAGTGTGGAAGAAGAGTAGATTTTAATCTTGAATCTTTGAATGCTACTAATTAAGTAGGGTGAGGATGAAAATCACTTTTTCTCACCATATTTTAATATACGAGATGAGGACTAAAATCACTGAGATTAAAAACCTAAAAACTAGTTGTACTTATTTATTAACAATCTAGGTCGTTACTTATCTGCAGTGCCAGATCCACGTATGAATGAGGAATGAGAGTGTACTTGCACCTCTTTATTTTTAAAAATTACATATAAATATTTTTATATCTTGAATGAATGTGTACGTATGTTTTGTTTTTCTAATTTTATGCATTTTTGAACTCAGTCCTTAATTTTTTATTTATAGCTTTCACTCCTACGATCCGTCACCGATTATACGTGGGTACATTAATGTGTATATACTAATAATTGTGGATGTTTGAGAAAATTGACTAGTTTTTGTGGATGTGATGTGATGCGATGCAGGAAAATGTGAGTGGTGCAGGTGAAGCTGCAAGGAGGAAAATGGAAGAGCTAAGGCTTCAAGGTAAAGAAGGGTATGGGGACCGTGGAGACAAGGTGGTGGTGAAAGTGGAAGAGAGTCGACCAGGGGCAATTGCGGAAACGCTGAAAGCCGCGGACCAGATTGCGGGACAGACCTTCAACGATGTGGGACGCTTCGATGAAGAGGATGTCGTCAATGTTGAGCGCCGCAAGAAATAATTAAAACGTGATCTGTGATACAACAATATAGACGCATGCAGTTTATATAGTATATATTGTCATGATGTATGTTTTTACTTTTAGGTTTGCTTGTTTACATTCTCTTAAAAAAAAAAAAAACAAAAAAAAGTGTAGTCCGTGGGAACCATTTCAACAATAAACATTTTGCACGTTCTTGTACACGTAGTGATGAGAAGAGATATCGTCTGGGCACTATCATCTAAAACTTCTTTTCATTCATCATAGAATTTGGATCTGTTGGACTGAACTGAATGATCTTTTTTTCTTTTTTTTTTCATTCACTAACACATACATAAAACACCAGATATTAACTTTAGCCAGTATGAAATTTTAACTATTTTGTCTAATGTTATGATTATGACGGTCACAATTAATGTATATCTTTAATATCTTTTTAATATTATTTATATTAAATAGAAGTTGATTATTAAAATTACACTAAATACATAACTATGTATGTTTAAAATTATAAAATATTAAAATCGATTTTAATATTTTAAATTTTTTTATAATTTTAATTAACAAATATACAGGTTTAATTTTAATATTTTAAAATTTTATTATAATTTTAATTAACAAATATAAAGATTTAATTTTATACATAAATAATATGAAAGAGAAATGAAATTAAAGATAACATCTTAAATATGATAATCATAACATTAATAATAGTTTTAGAATTAGACAATTCTCTAATTGGATATTCAAGATGGAGTTATTTATTCATTTTTATTTGGTTCCAATTAGACAAATCTTACTTAAATTAATTAAAACAAGTAATATATTAGCCGTGCACAATTATTTCTTAAATCGAAAATAGTCATATCAAGTCTTCCTTGATATCTTTCTTTAAAGAGACTCCAAGCTTGTATGGATTGTACAACTTAAAACGTGTAATACGTGGTCTGCATGCAGGACATAGTTTCTTAAATTGATGAAAAGAGCATTTTCCATATACTAATTAATTAGTCAATGCCTAGAGTACTTAAGGAGTGTCAAAAATACTAGCACTCCTTGAGACTCCAAACTTCCTTTCTCTCATAACCCCGAATCTTGTTAAAATATCAGCAAGCTAATTTTCTGTACTGTAGTTCATAAGGCTTCCTTCATTCTATTATGCTTTCCTCTGGCATATGTTTGGTTTTGTCATTGATGTGGCTGATTCGTTATCAACTAAATTATACAGTATCTTCAACTTGTTTTTCCCCTAGATTTTCCAAGATTTATTTAAAGCCAAATTGCCTAGTTTGCTGTTGGTGGTGAAACCATAACTTGTAACAGCGGATCGAGCTACAATCTATTACTTATTTGACTTTCATAAAAAAGCATTGCTGTCAATCTCTTACTCATATATTATGTATGTGATAATAATATTACTAATAAGATCCTAAACCCTGATTCCTCCCAACACAATTGTCCACTTTGTTATACCAAGATCTAAAAAAATACAATGATTTATTATTTTATTTTGTATAAATCTTGGAAGATTAACATGTGGAATCTATTATTAAATCATGCAACGTTCATGTAATTAAGAAGGAGAAATTTATGGGAATAAAACAAAAGGGTCATTGTTATCTAAAAATTGTCAAAATACGGACACATGTGAATTTAGGTAATTATCTCATCTTTTCTCTTATTCAAGACTTTATTTATACCTTTTTTATGTAAATTGTTAACTTGTAGTTTATTTTCTTTAAATTGTTATTTTGTTAGATTGCATATGCTTATTAATGGACTATTTTGTAGGATATTGAATTGCATTTTCTGGAGTAAGGTAACTTGAAGTGAAAATTTCAGCTCAAATGTGTTTAAGCTAGGATTGGAGGGCTCAAATTAAAATTCCTTTTTGGAGAAGATGAAAAAGAAAGTTGCAGAGAAAAATTAGCTTCAACAAAACAGCTTTTGACTTAAGCTGAATTTGGACAGAGATGTAGAAGTACATAGCTACAGTATTTGTTTAAGCTCGAAATTTTTGGTTTGAACACATTCACTTAAGTGTAGACTTTTGGGTTTGTATAAATAGATTTTCTCATTCTTTTAGGGGGAATGTTTTCTCATTGTGTAAAAGATCTCTTTTACTAAATTTATTCTTCCCTCAACTCTCTTCTTCCATCTTTCTTGCTTTTGGATGCTATTCATGGAGATGGGTAGCTAAATCCTCTGTTGTTGGGGTTAGATTGTATTCGAACCTTATGCTCTCATGTATTTCTTTTGAAATAGTTTGATATATTCATCTTGATCTTCAATGTTAGCTTTTTACTTTGATGCTTCATGTTTGTTATGAATTGGTCACTTATAGCTTGATTCTTGGATGAGATTGTTATTGAAAAATATTTTCTGTGTCTTGAACTATAGTAAAATGTTCATTAAACCTCAAAGCTAGGAATAGGATGAGGGGTAATGGTTATCTTTGGGTCATTGAGCTTAAAACAAGTTTCTTTATTAAATGTGCAAGGGATTGACATTTAATGGAGAAACTTAGGTCTTTTCACCTAAGAAATTAGGGATTAGAATATCGTTTTTGAATTGAGATCAATATTAATGTTGGATTACAAGTTGAATATCATGTTTTAGTGTAAATAGAGTTTGGTTCGGTGATATCTAACCACGACAACCTTTTTCATCTGAATTCATATTGTTTTATTGTGTGTTTATCGAAAATTCCAAAAATGTTGTAACTTGTAGCTTTGTTTGCTTTAGTTTTATTATTGAATGCTATGTTCAAATTATCAATGTTTATTTGTTAGTTTAGATAAAAACTTATGATATTAGCTAAGTGTTATGCAAGTCTTGATGGGAACGAAAACTCTTATTTATCGAATACTACTTGACGACTTGGTATGCTTACAAATGATTCAACATTCTCCTTATCGACCTAGAGCATTTTCAGAAGACCCTACGTACAGAAAAGGGACTCGATCTTTATGAGTTACTACTTCCTATGAGGACATGTCTCATCAATTTTTTTGGTAAAATCTTTTTGAGGCTTTTCAGGAGACAAAGGGAGGATTAAATTTAAAGACTAGGAAAAATATTTGATGTTGGGTCGGTAGCTAGCCAATTGACTAGTGGCATTTGAATTCTCTACCTTCCAGCTTTTATCTCGCATCTTTATTTTATTTGTGTGGATAAAAATAGTCCTTTCACTAGGAATCTTCATTCCGAAATGATCATTCTAAAATGTAAATTTTACCTTCTATAATAGATTTTTGGAGCACTTATTCCTATTCCATAATAGCTTAAAGAATAGTCATTCTAGAACACAGATTGAGTTCCAGAATAGGCTTTCTGGATAACATAGCATATGTTTCCGAAATAGGTGTTTCAAAAAAATGCTATCAACATTCCAAATTATATGTTCCAAAACAAATATACATATTTTTGTAACAGGTATTCTGGAAGCTTTGTTTTACTATTATGGGACACCTATTCCAAATGAAAATTGTGTTCTTGAATGATCATTCCCTAACTGAAAATAAAAGCTTTTGGAATACCTGTTCTGAATACAATTGTCAATATTCTTCTTCTGGAAAGGATTGTCCCTAAAACAAAAGCTTATTAATAATAAAAAATGGGAGAAAATGCACCTGCACGTCAACCTAACATAACCGGAGATATATAGTTGGAAGAAATCAATGGTGGAGTCGACACAAATGGAGATGAAGAGGAAGACTTAACAACAAAGAAAACACAGATGAAGTACAAGAATGGGTGGGACTCCCTCATGGAGTAGCATGCTGAGGAAGAGGAAAGATATAATATGAAACGAGTAGTTTGAGAATGTTTAAAAATTAGAAGGTGTAGGATTCAAATGTCTTGACCAGTGTTTTATTTGAGTTTCTACTTGATGACATCTCCCCATTATATTACAGTCATTGCTTTCTACACATCCCGTGTTGTTTTCTGCAGTTTATTTTTCTTCTTGAATGTCCATTCTGGAATGTAAAATTACATTTTGGAATGCACTCTCTTTTTGGCTTCCAAAATAACCATTTTGGAAAGTTAAGATACATTCTAAAAAGAGTGCAGGAAGCAAAATGGAAAGTACAGGTAGCAATAGCTTATATTACAGTACCCATTATTATTGGGCCTTTCCTCTTCCTAACTGGCCCAAATATTTTTCGTAATCTTTAGGAACTTTAAGCATGTTCTGTTCCAACCTTGGCCTTATTATTTATGTTGTCTTCCTAACTGATTGGACATTAAAATAGTTTTTATAGAGGTCAAAGACCAAGAGTATAGAATTCCAGTGACCTCTTAATAGTAGCATACCAGTTACTCAAACAAACATAACCAGAAACACGTGTATAATTTATTAAAAATATAAGTGATTTTTTTTCTGAATAAATATGAGAAGTGAATACACTTTTTAATACATATTTTACTATTAATTAAAATTTAGGTTTAAATATATTTTTAATCCCTTAAATAGGAGTCTTTTTTTTTTAGTTCTCTAAATTTGAAGTTGCTTTTTTTATTTCCTTAATCCGCAAAATGCTTTTTTTGTCCTTCTGTGAGTCAAACGGGAAATAAGATATTCACCATTTTTAACCATTTTTATTGTCATAATTTGATTTTCTATTTTATATTTCAAAATATGATTTTTTGGTCATTTAGAACGGTTAAAATCAACTCAATAAAAAAATAGTTTTTTAAAGTGATTAATGATTTTTTTTTACTGATTTAACTATGATAGCTTTTAATTACTAGAAGTTTACTTTAAAATAAAAAATTGTCACAAATTACGTTTTTTTTTCCATGTTTGACCTATGTTGTACATAAGAACTAAAAAGAGTATTTTATAGATTTTAAGGACTAAAAATAATAATTTTAAATTTGGATGACTAAAAACATATTCAAATTTAAAATTAATTATAAATTACAATATTATAAATAAAATTCATTAAATTAGAATTGAAATCAATAAAATTTGGTGATTTGTAATAAATTTTAGTCACAAAAAGGTTTATTGCTGTTTTTTTCCCTAGAAACACACGACAAAAAAGTGGTAAGGAATGTTGGTTCTTTTTTGCAGACACAAAAAAAAAAAAAAGTTACCTCTTTATTATATATTTTCTATTTTTGTTATGCATCTTTGAGATGCATGACTTTAAACTAAGAAAATCTTTAATGGAGAGTGTTTATATAAATTTTTAAAGTTACTTATTCATTTTTTTGTGATTTCTAGAATGTCATATCATTATAAGAATTCTTACCAAATTTTGATCTAATGCAAAAAATTACAAAAAATTACAAAAAATCTCTGTGATTGGTGATGTTTGAAAAATAAAAAACGGTAAAAAAGTTTCTTATATTATAAATCTAATTTTTTTTTTGTGAAAAAACTCTCATGTCATTAGATACTCTCCAATACATCATTTCTTTTTAAGAAACAATTTTTTATTTTTAAAAATTCATTAAACATCTCCCATTAGAGTTGCTGTATGTATTCTTACCCCTGGGGCTGGGACCAACCTTTCCATTCACCATTTGGATTCTTGCAACACATAAAAAATCTTAAATTTGAAAGGTTCTTCATTCACCTCTCATGTTGGTTGTTCATATCCATGTGTGGCTGCAGTGCCGCTCCATTATTACACATCTATTATTGGACCACTTGTGTTTGTACGTATAAATCCTTGCTCAACAAGAGATTTGCCTTCATCTTACTAATATAAAAAATATATCAAACTTGGCAGCTTGCATGAGGTACTATAGTACAAGCAGTAGCCAATTTGATAAGCACAACATGGTAATTATAAACTCTAACAAAACTTTCAATTGCGGAATTAATGATACACCTGGAGTCTGGATATTAATTAATTTTCTGTGTCATGATTATGAGTTAGATATATATATATATATATATATATATATATATATTTTGTTGAATTGGATTTGGATGGGTTTAGAAAATATCCTTGTGGGTTTGGATGTATATTTTTATGTGAAAATTATAAATTTGAATATATTTTAATACATTATTTGATTAAATTTTGAAATTACTAAATATAAGTTCCTTTTTTTCGAATTAGTGTTATTGAATCATAATCTCTAGTCGTTTTTAATATCATTAACTTAAATCTTTTTTTTTGTGATAGTTAATTTGTTTTCTCCTAAAATCAAAAATCATAAAAATATTTTAATCTTTTTTAATTATCTCAATTATTTAGTTTAATAATTTTAACTATTTTCGAAATATAATTAGTTCTAAGGGTATAATATTCAAACTTAGGTCCACCATATTACTATGTAAGATACACTTGCTCTTATACAAGTACTATTTTTAAGCATCAAATTTTTTTAACATTATTATTTAATTACATCCTATAGAATAAGTTAATTGACTTTTAAAATATTTATTATAATAATTTCTAATTGATTTTGTGTAAACTTTACTTATCATAACAATTCATAAAACCTAAATTCGAAGGAAAACAAAATTAGTCTTACATGTGATAGAGAGGGCACACTCACGAGCAGCAGGGAGTGTGGATGGCGGAGGAGGGCCAATTTCATTAGGATTTGAACTCCAAAGTCCAAAGTATTGAATCCAAATGATAATTTCTTTCACCATATTCCTATGTGCCAATGTGTAAAGGGGAGAAAATGACGCAACAGATTAAGACAATTAGAATGTATGAGAGAAAATTATCAAAAACATGACAAAAAATATTTAAATAAAGAAAAAAATTAAAGAGTTATTTTATGAAATATTCTTTTATTTTCAAAAATAGAAAAATCATTTAATAAAAATCACTTTTTGATATTTTAAAATTAACTTTTTAAAGCTTGTTTGTCAGTTTCTAAATATATAAGAAAAACACAATTTATTAACATGTTTGGTTGACACTTATTTCCTTTTTGAGAAGAGTATTACTCATACTAATTAAACATCCATATTCAATGGTCAATTGGATAGACTATTCGAAATCTAAAGAACCTTATATATAAGAGAAAAATTCTATCTTCTACAACAAAGATAAAAATATTCCTTAAAATTTAATATTATCTACCATTAGAGAAAAAATAAAATAAAATTATATCTTTTCTAATTACATTAACTTACAAGAAAAATTAAGATTATATCATCCAATTTTATCTCTATAAAATGAGTTATTAATGTTCAAATAAACTAACTTTTAATCCAACTTTATTATATTTTGATAATTGTTATATCTTAATAGTCAGAATGTCTTAATATGTATGTTTCACCGTCATTAGTAAATAGTAGAAAAACTCATTAGAGCATCTTTAGTGTCAGATTTTGAATAAGGATTATGAGTTTAAGATTTGGTCTTTATTAGATCTCTCAATAAAAAAGATGAACATATATCGAGTATGGAGAATAAATTCTTGTGAAAAAATCTTGCACATTGTTCAAAAATAATAATTATTCTTATAGAAGAACCCTTTAAATCTTCACTAGATCTTTTAAAATGAGATCTATCACTAAAAAAATAAGAGAGATCTTAAGATATTTTCAATCTTACATCATATTATGAGGTTTACCAAAAAATAATCTAAGATTCTAATTTAAAATCTATCACTAAAGATATTCTTAAATAATAAAATTATAATTTTTTTTACCAAATTTGATAAAAATATTTGGCGCTGATCGTGGTTTGGATAAAAAATTTCCAGTCACGCAAATCAAGAGACTACGCTTTGGTAATCATCCTACAAATTATTTGCTCACTCATTCGTGCCCCAACAAGAGTATGAGGCTACTCGCCTCAGTTACGGCTCTATCTTTTCTAATTGCTTTATTCTTCTTTACGGCATATTAAAGTCATGATATACTCTCATATATTCTTATCACGAAGAAATTTGAGTGAGAAATATGTGGATAATTCTTATCATTCATACAGCGTTATAATAACCTTAGCATTGGATTATTTTTGTAACACTCATCAATTTCTTTGGATAAGAGTAAATTTGAGTGAGAAATATGTGGATAATTCTTATCATTCATACAGCGTTATAATAACCTTAGCATTGGATTATTTTTGTAACACTCATCAATTTCTTTGGATAAGAGTGTTCGCGGTCTTGATTGAATCAATTTTAAAATAAAAAATTATTCGAACTAATTCTTTTAATTTGGTCATTTGATTATTCATTCAATTTGTATTTACCTTTTTCTTAATTAAAATAATATATGTAATTATTAGTTGGATTTAAAACAGAATAATTGAAAATTTTGCGTAATTAAAACAAGATTTTTACTAAAATGATTTTCAAAAACTAAATGCTTGATGGAAAGAATGTGTGTAATTGATTAATTACGGAACTGAAATATTTTTCATCAATTAAAAACAAGTTTTGGTGAATCTAATATTTTCCTCAAACTAAATTATGAAGCTAACTCCGTATTTGTTATTTATAAATAATGACCAATTTTCTTTGATAATTTTGTCATTCCTATCACAATCACGTCATAGTGGGAAATGATAAATTACATTTCAATTTTCAAATACGATAGGAATTAGAGGTACTCCTTTGCACATAATACATAAGGTAGCTTAATGTATTTTGATGACTTGGTAATTATAAACTTTTTAAGTCAGCCATGACACCGCTGTAAAAAAAAACAGTCAACCACGAGTCCACGACACCTTTGTCAATTCAAAAACGAAAATCATTAAATTTAAAAGCGGGGCATTTTAGTTCACAATATTTTAACTATATTTTTATTTAAATTACCAATTAAAAATAATTCACCCCTTTTTCTCTATGCCCATAAATGAACATTCACACAGTTTAAAGGAAATTTCCCCTATTCACCGCTCCCAATTTAAATCAAAATATTTCCGTTCATAGAAAATTAATTATTCATAGTATACCAGATACAGTGAACAAGATAGGTCCCTAAATTCCTTGAAACGTATTATTTCTGCTAATAAAAAATTAATTATTATTTATTCTTACAAATTCTGATCCACAAGTTTCGTGAATAGGCAAAATCAATTGGGAGGCAAATTTTTATATGTAGTATTAAATTAGTCAATAAGTACTACTATTTAATTAAATTAAAATTGCAAAATTAGTCTTTAATAGTTATAAGTGTTTGCACTAAGTATGTAATCTGAGCATTTCTTTCCATCTTTTTCTATCCTGTTTTCTCTTTCCCAGGCTTTAATTAGTTAGTTGGATTCAAATTTCAAATACTTCAAAAGAATTATTAAATTCTCTTCCTGTCATCTTCTCTCTACTCTCTCGTACTCTTCTCCTATCTTCTCTTTCACTCTTCTTTCTCATATAATAATCTTTCACTTTCCTGTTCCGTTTTTTATTTTTATTTTTGGCTTTTATTTTATTTTATTTGAACCTTTATTCACTCATTTTATCCTTTCAACTTATGTACTGACCGTGTTAACAATTTCAAAATGCTTCTTTCTAAGCGTTTGCTTCTTTCCTCTTATAAAAAATAAAGATTTTGAATTATCTCCAAGTATAAAAAATCAATCACCATTAATTTACAATTTAAAACTAATTTTTTTTATAAAATTTAAAATTAATTTTAGAGTAAATTACACTCACACCCCTGTGTTTTGCTCAAATTTCATCTCACACCCCTCCCTTTTTTCACATTATTTTTACCTCCTATGTTAACGTCGTTAATTAACGTTAATTGAAATATGTGAGCAGATGAAATTGTTCTTACATTTTAATTGTAAAACTCAAATTATCCCCTCCCAATTAATTTCAAAATTTATGGTTCACGTTATTCTTCATCATTCGCGAGTACTGTTCATCTTCCTCTTGTTAGCGAGTTTTTTTTTAGCGTCCAAGGAGTGCGAGTTCATCTTCCTCTCACGACGTTCACGTTTCATTCCTCTTCCCCGTTCTCAAGTTCTTCACTGTTCCTCTTCCAGTTCGTAAGTTTTCCACTGTTCCTCTTCAAGTTCGCGATGTTCACAAGCGTCTCTGTTTGTCTTCCTCTTTGACGTTCACTAGCACTCTATTTCTCTTCATGTTCCACGATTTTTGTTCACGCTATGGTTCTGCTTGTAAGTGACTACTGGACCTTGTGTATATGTTATTTTTAAGATTATCTATTTAATTTTGATTGTTTATTGTTGTCTATTTCTGAATGAGGTTTCAATGGGACCATTTTGGGACCACTTTTGATTTTTAAAATCATTTGGTTATTATTGTTAATTAAAATGGTGTTGATGTTTGGGACCACAAGAAACACAATGGATGAATTGGTTGTTTATTATTGTTGATTAAAATAATGTTGATGTTTGGGACCACAAAAATGCAATGGATAAACTGGAATACATGGGTCCTGAACCAGGCAACGTAGATATTTTGGTCCACTTTACGGACCAACGGGGCGAATCAAGTGAGATATGCAATGTTGATCATGATAAGTTTAGAATATTCGACGCACATGACTGTGTGAAAAACATTGCTAATGACTAATACTTGTCACCATGTTACCCTTTTATTTTGTCGTTTCGTTCTACGTTAAGACTGATCGTGATGTGCTGAAAATGTTTACTGAGAATCAAAATTCAGTTTATATTCATATGTATGTTAGTAGAACAAATGATGAGTTTTGGAACCTAGCTGTGAGTGAAAATGTAAATAAACCTGTGAATGAAATTGTGAATGAACCTATGAGTGAAAATGTGAATGAACCTATGAGTGAAAACGTGAATGAATGTATGAATGAAAAATTGAAGAAGAAGAAGAAGAAGAAGAAGAAGAAGAAGAAGGAAGGGTGTTAACACTGCGTACCAACAAGGTGGGTTCAAGTCCAACAAAAAGCTGAGTTTACATCCAATTACAGAAAAAACAAAAAGAAGCAAGTGTCTTAAAACATTTTCAAGTTGAGAGGAAGAAGTGAAAGTATTTTAGATATAAAATTTCATTAAAAGTCATGTGAGCATCATGTACCTAATTTTTGTTAAATTATTAAACGGTATTTAGGATGGAGTTGGTCTGGGTGTAATGTGAGCTAAACAATTAGGGGATTTTTTGTAGGGTGCAAAAAGGAAAAATATTAAGTAAAATTTGAGCAAAACACAAGAGGTACGAGTATAATTTACTCTTAATTTTAACTAACGCATTATCTATATTTTGCAAATTTTTAACTTTAAAATTGATAAAGCATGCAATTTATTGTAAGTACCTTATTGATCTTATCTCTTAGTAATTTATTTTATTTAACAACTAGACATATATTTTTTTTTTAATTTCAAATTAACTTCCTTGGGTCAAAGGAAAAACTCTTATAAAATATTATCAGAATCAAGATATCTACAAAATGTATCAAGAGTATATAAAAAAGAGTTTAATAACTATGTATGTAAAATAATTTACATTGTCATGCAATCATATATCACCATTTAAATTAATTTAAGATAATTATTTTAAAATTCAACAAATTTATCATACATGATAGGTTGTGATTGAATGATTATGTAAAAAAATTTAAGCTATAAGTGGATAAACCCTTTTCCCTATATAATAATTATATTTTAAAACATCGTTATTTTAAATTAATATTGTTTCAATTTCACAAATTTTTTTCTCCAAAAACATTCTGAAAAATTAAAATTGATTAAAAAATTAACTACCACCTTATCACTTAATTTATTCTCATAACATGTTAAATAAATCTATCT
>PYAF01000649.1:44016-54981 GCA_007407185.1 Glycine tomentella | reverse complement strand
AAGTTCACCTCGCCATTAATATAATATGAATGAAAGCATTGAGAACATTGTTGAGTAGATATGTCATGTTCTTTTTGTTGGATTTGCTGTATTGTTCTGTAATAATAGAAGTATTTGATATCCTCGTTCTGGAAATTAAGAAGGAAAATGAAATATTCTTAGCTTATGTGTACCTAATTTGTAGAATTTCTCTCATATTGGCTTGTTCAATAAGCTGGTTTTTGACTTGTAATAAGCTTATTTTAGCTTATGTAGAAACTTATTCCATTTTTCCTTCTTATTTTTTTCCTCCTATAAGTATTTATAGAGAAAATATATCCAAGGGCCAAATGGTGTATTATATTTATGGGGATACTTGGTAGTTTGGCTTTGGCATGGCATATTGGTGGGACTTGTGTTCATGATAAGGATAATTCATTCTCCGTTCACAAATGAACCATACAAGATTCTCTACTTAAATAAATATATTATTTAATTCTTAATTTTTTATTTCTTTGTTATTTTTTATTTTTATACATTTTTAGTTAAAGTATAATTAATAAATTAATATGTTTTGTTAAAAATGTGTAAGTAAATTAAAATTGTAAAAAAAATGGTGTTGTGGATTAGCCGATTTCTCCAAACTTGATAAAATTCGACATAAATAAAAATAAAAATTTTAAACTTTTAAATATAAACTTATCTCACCTTTTGCGAAGACCAAAACAAATAAGGCTATTGCACATGTTGCACTTCCCCTATTGCATCTTTATTTTGCATTGCATTTTGGAAAGTGACAGAAATATAAAATTTTCATTTTGAAATGAACTTTTCAAAATACAATTGAAGTTGAAAGTGCAAATTAAAATAATGGGAGTGCAAGAAGCAAATGCCAACAAATAGATTCCAACTCATCATCGATCCAACATTGTAGTGTCTATTGTCCATATCTACTTTGCACGTCGACATGACATCCCTATTTTTTGTACAGAGGGTAAAAGTTGACATCCTTGTTTAATTTTTTTATTTATAAAAAAAGCTAAATATTTTATTATAAAATTTTAATATGACCTCACATTTAAAAGAACTGTTTGCTTTTGTTAGTAACTCAATTAATAAATGGGTGACACAATCTTTCTCTAATTATATATATTTTTTATTTTGAAGTTGTTAATACTTAATATTATTAAAATTGATTGAACATGAGTTATTATAAATCTTTTTCGATTTTTACTTAAAAGAATACTATTGAAGTTGGTAAATAAATTTCTACTAAAAATACCCATGTCATCCATTCAACTGCATAAACTTGGGATTTCCTCCATGCCACTCATTCTACCTATCTTGATTGATATCCTTAATCTTTATATTTTTAGTAAAAATTGATATTAACTCTCATTCTTTAAATTTGATCTATTTGATTATGAACTTTATAAAAGCAATGGTTTTTAATCTATCGTCATACATAACTTTCACTGTGAGGAGTAATAAAAACCTTTTTTTTAAAAAAAAAATTTAAGAATCAAATTGATAAAAAAAAATTGAAGTTCAGGAACTAAGACCAAGCATAACAAAAAAAAATGCAGGCTGAAAACATATTCTACCAAAATATAATAATCTTAATTGCTATTTTTTTTTCTTTCATCTTTTTCTTCTTTCCTAAAGCTAAAGGAACATTAAATTTTAGGTTCATTTCCATCGGTTTCATCCATCATCTGGTTGGGCGGGTCTGAGGTGGGTCCAAACCAAATGGTTTGGGAAGATCCTGGCCAGATCTTGGACCTGACTTGCACGCACATGAACTCTTCTTCATTCCTTCACACACACAATCACAGGCACAGACAGAGAAAAAATAGTGATGGAAGAACAAGAAGAGTGCCAAGTCGTGGAAAATAAGGAAACTCCAACTCCTCCTGTTCGAGTCTATGCTGATGGGATTTATGATCTCTTTCACTTCGGCCATGCCCGTTCTCTCGAGCAAGCCAAAAAACTGTAATTTCACAATCACCCTTTTTTTTTTCTCTCTACCCATCTCCATGTACTTCATTTTTTATTTGAAAAGAACACGTTTTTATGATTTTGAGTTCAACCCCATCTTTTGTTGCTTTCTGGGTTGGTTGCTGCTGCATGTTCATGGACTAAACTTGACTTCCACTATACTAACTACCTAACTAACTAACCCCAATCTGGTTAATTTGTTCATGCTTTCTCATTCCTTTGGCTTTATCTTAATTGAAGTTTTCCAAACACATATCTCCTTGTTGGATGCTGCAATGATGAGATCACACATAAGTATAAAGGCAAAACTGTCATGACTGAGAAGGAACGCTATGAGTCTCTTCGCCACTGCAGGTTTTTTTTCTTTTTTTCTTTCTCTCGTTTCGTTTTTGGGCTTTGAATTTTTGACTCATTGTTGCTTATGTTCCAACTTTTAATCTACACTTCCTGAAAAAGCTTCTATCTTATAAAAGAATTGATTAATAGTGTGTTTGGATCACAAGAATCAATTTTATCCCACAAAATCATGGTGACACCATTTAAAAGTAGAAGTTGCTTTGCCTTCCCCATAAAAAATTAATTGATTATTTTCTACATGAATCTCATCCAAACACACTATAAATAGTACTTACACAAACAATATAAAGGGTTTATACACGGTCAACCAATCAGGAATTGTCATATATGACAATTTTGTTGACTTTTACAATAATTACCTTAAAAGTCATCTCCACTATGATTTCTAACCGAGTTAACCATCGTTTTAGTCCGTGAAAGTGTATAATGTTGTCATAATAGTATCTGAAACTAGGGAAATTCTATATAAGTTCTTGAAATTTTCAGTTGTTTTGTTTAAGTCCTAAGTTTAATCACTTACTGTTATTTTGGTCCCTAAATATATATTAATATTATTACTTAAGTCACTTTTTTTTTTTTTTAATCTTGGACTAATGTAATTGACAGATTGCACTTTCAGGTACTTGTTTGAAATTTCTTTAGTTTTAGGTACTAATGTGATAGCACTGTACACTTTTAAGGACTAAAATAGTGGTTTACTCTTTCTGATTGGTTGAGAGTGTAAATGCTCTTTACATTATCAGTGCATAGGTTTTAAACTTAATAATTATAGTTGCTTCAGGTTAGATTTTGATTGAATATAGTTTGATGGCTTGTGTTGTGTTTCAAAATTATTTGCCCTATCTGTCACTACACTGCTGGGGAAGTGATTGTGTGGTTTCTGACCATGATACATTACTGTGGAAGTATACATATGAGATTATAGTTTTGATTTTAGAGTACAGACAAGTCATGTATGCCAATTTTTTTTTGTTTCCATTATTCAAGCTAGTGTTTTTGGACTCAGATGACTGGCTAATTGAGTACATTCGTGCCAATATGGAATGTCGGAGACTCAAAAGTTCTTTGGTGCCTTTGTGGCCATAGAAAATTTCAGATGCCATTAGAAATGCATGTTAATTTTTTCATATCCTGTCCTATTGCTGAGATTCTTGAGTTGCATCTCATAGCTGATTTCAGATGTTATGTTTTTCTTGGAGCTGATCTGACCAAATTATTGGATTTCGGAACCCTCAGTTTATTTGTATATATGGCTGTAGACCTGTGGTATTGTTTCATCTAGTTATGCTTTGGAGGATGGGTTTTACTTCCAATATATTTTACTACTAAAACAGTTTTCTTCATCCTTAATAAATTCCAGTTTTCTTTGCTTTTGTTGTCTCCTAAAATCTAACTAGTGGTTGAAATCTTCCAAAGAAAATTTATAAATTCCGTCCATTTGTTCAACTCACTTAAATTGCTTTTAAATTCCTGATTACAGTATATTAGAACTTTTCATTTTCAGTTCAATTAATTTCTTTCACTGTGGTATTAGTGCATTACAGTGTGTGAATATTTTGAAGTTATTCCAGATGCGCCATGGGTAATCACTCCAGAGTTCCTTGACAAGCATCAAATGGACTATGTGGCACATGATAGTCTTCCGTAAGTTTAACCAGCCCCAGGCTAGTGCTTTCCTTTGTATTCGATCAAGGTTTAAAATTGTGACTTCTTGATGAAAAATTATCAACACCAGAATAGAATAACTTGACACTGAATGGATGTACAGACATTCTTGGTTCTTGCAGCTGTCATGTGAAAAGTTTAGAGTTCTTAAGTAGGAAGCGTGGATACAATACATGCATAGATATGAAACTAAGATAAAAGTACATGAGTCCAACACAAACACAGGGACACATTAGATTCCTAAAACTATAAGACATGACATGGCTGAGGCATGTTATATCTGCATTCATGCAACTCATTGATCATGCACTGTATGTCACAATTTGTCATTCTGAATTCACCTAATGGGAGGACGAATTTGAACTCCCAGTCCCTTGCATTATTGAGTAATGACTACAAGGTTCTAAATTGGCCCTTGTAATTTGTGTGTGGCTAATTTTTTTTTTTTTTTTTTAATCAAGGCTTGTACTTTGAAATTTATATCACAGTGCTCTCTCTTTTACTGGTGTCAGTTGTGATTCATGAATTTAATCAGCTTTTGCATAAATCTATTGTAAAATTAGGTCTCATACTCTCATGTTGGACGATTTTGTGTTTTCATTGGTTTATTATTGTTATTATTATTATTATTATTACTACTACTACTATAATGTTGCACAGATACGGATACAGTATTGGGTATAATACAATACAATATGTAGAGATGATAGTTTTTTTTTTTTAAGAAATTAAGATATGAGTACCACAATGTATATTAAATAAAAATATAATTATATTTATATGTTTCTTATATTTTATTAATTTATTTTTCTTGATTTTTTTTCCTCTTCATATAGTTAATATTTATATTTATTTGTCATCATTATCTCATTTTTACTAGTTTCTTTTGTAAAATTTATTAAGCATTACTCTAGTCAACTTTAAACAATAATGTTATATAATTCAAGTTATGATATTAATTTCATCTCTATTCAAAGAAAATAATATATGAAGTTAGAATATAAGACACCCAAGTTCTGGGATGGAGGCAGCGGTATAATGCATGTATTGGTATCCAGTATGGGTACAATACAAATACGTTACCAATTTTGAAGTAACTGTATTAAGAGTTATCATTATTACACTATCATTGTTGTTATTATTTTCACTTGGTTGTTCTGTGATGCTGCTATTTTATCTGTGTGATACTATTCTCCTTGATTTATAACTCTTCAATATATTCTGACTGATACCATTTTCTCCAAGTTCTTATATGTTCTCATATGTGTTATTACTTCCTTCCTTATTCTATTACCATAGTTATGCTGATGCAAGTGGAGCTGGAAAGGATATGTATGAATATGTAAGTTCAAGTGATAGAACTATGATAGTTTAAGTGACAATATTATTACATGTTTAGTGGTAATTATTTAAGTGAAATATTAATATATATTTAAGAATCAAAATAATAATAAGTAATTAAATTTAAGAACTTAGATTAAACAACTAAAACATTCATACCATATCTTATTCATTAATTTCAAAAGTTACCTTAGGAAGTTAGATTATCAACACACAATAGGATAGAGAAATTTTTGGTTTTTCACCCTTATCTTACCCTGTACAACTATTTCGTTCACCACTTAGTCGGTAATAATATTAAATTTTTGGGAGTTGTTGTTTATTATTATACTATTATTATCACTTAACATGATCCTTATTATTATTATGATTGTCCTAAGAATTATCATTATTACTAGTATTATTATTATTGTTACAATCACTCTTATTAGTCTCATCATCATTTACATATGTATGATAGTTATCATCACCTCCATTAGGATAATCATTATTAACATTGTTACCACAACTACTAATAATGATCACCCCTCATCATCACACAACTATCATTGTTTTCGTAGCCGCAATAATCAATGATACGAATAATATAATTGTCATTGTCATTACAATCATTATCACTATTTTAAATTTTTCATAATTGATATCACCATCGTTATCACTATGTTGTCATTATCATCATCATTATAATCATTATTATTGTTACCATTGTCACAATCACAATCATTTTCTTTATTTTTTTCACTATCACAATTCTCACTACTATCATAATTTTTTATAAGTAATTTTATTATCTCTAAATAATTTACGCTAGTATTCATTTTGTTATCTTTTCCTATTCTCATTTGTCCTTTGATTCTGTAGTAACCATATTAAAAGAGTTTCATTTTTTTATTGACATTTACAATTCAAGTGATTTTTCTTTTTAGTTTTTCAAGGTATTTTTCTTTAGAAACAATTTTATTCAAGACACAATCAACATGAATATGCCTCTTTCGTCAAAGATTTAAATATTGATTCACCACATAATACTACATGATACTAACCCTTATGCTAGACCCAACCCATTGATAATGAATTTTAATTTTAACTTTAAATGAGGTAAATTCAACATACAAAACAGCTCAGTTTGTATTAGAATCCCACGATAATAATATTTCGTTAGTAAATTTTATTTCAACGAAGTTGAAGAAAAATACGGTATGATAAAAAAAAATTGAATTTTGTATATAAAGAAAAGCCTAAATTTGATTCATGCTCCCGCTAAATATTTTCCTGGTATAATGAAGAAAGAATATTCTGTATAGCAAGGGTGGAGCATTTCCATGATGTGGTATGCTAGCTTAGTTGATTGAATCTTGTGAAGTAAAAAGGTGCACTCTAACTTTATAACTCAATTTAGTTTTGATGGCGAAGTTTATGGATTCTTTTTCTATAAATATTTTTCAATATACACACGCGGAGAAAAAGAGAAAAATGTCATACATAATTCATATTTGAAACCCATTGAGTAACTGTAAGTGTATAATGAAAATTGTGCTTCCTTTCTTTTTCATGAATCACAATTTTATTCATCAAAGAATAACAAACAAAGCCGAAAAGCCTATACAAACTCATTGTTCAACGAAGAAGGAAACAACCCCTTGAGCTGGTTTCTCACTTTCCACAACTACAACATTATTAGTCACATTAGTGATCGAATGTGCCAAAAACTTTGGCTGCCCTTGTGCATAAAATGAGTACTGAAAATTGCTAATCCTATTTGGGAATAGCAAAACGTTTGAAAAATCAGCCACCCACTGTGTGCCATTTCCAGCCACAGCTAACTTCCCAACCGTTGATCTCAAGCTCATGCCAATCACATTGTTCCTATCAATCCCCACTTGGTCAATGTTACTGAATTGGCCATCTAGGGTCACAATTGGAACATTATTATTGGGGTTCCCAGTGAACATATTGTTAACTATATTCAAACCGGAAACTTGTCCCTTAATTGACTTCAAAACTATGTTAGCATCCCCTAAGAAAAACCCATTAGTGACATGAACTTGAACAGGATCTTCCATGACTATACCTGCAAGGAAAAAGTTAAGGATAAAAAATCTTTAAACACCAAAAATCAATTGATATAACTTGAGAGAGATAGGAAGAGAAGAGATAAAAATATTGATATAATAGATAATGAGATGTGATAAGAAAAGAAAAATAGAGAGAATTAGAGTTGTTGATGAAGTGTTTGATTTATGAAAGTTGAAATATAAGGACTAAAAGTTAAAAGTACATTTCAATTTTGCTGTATATGAGTGAAAGAAAGAAAGAGATATAAAGAAGAAAAATAAAGTAAAAGAGAGAAATTGATAGGTATGACAAATGATATGATAAAATAAATATTTAGGAAAAAATATGCACTTATGTAGTTGATCAATTAAAGTTGTGTGATGAACATGGGACATATATTATTTCAATAAAAAATCAACTTAAAATACAAATTTAAAAAATAAAAAGTTCAATCTTCATCGCATGGTACGAATTGATGAATGTGTGAATGCATGGAATTCACTTCCAGATATAGGAAGAAAAATGGAGTAAACTTGAGATGGAAGAGAAACTGGGTGTACTAATATAATAAGCCATACCTATATAGTCCATGTAACAATTATCAATTCTAGTTTGTGAATTCCCAGCTAGTTTCACCAAAATGCCAATGCCACCAAAGCCTGTGGCCTTGTTATAACAATGCACCCCAGTGAGCATGTTGGCCTGACCCCTCAGAACAATCCCTATGGCTGCAGAGAAAATTGCAACATCAGTGATTGCATTGTCATTGCTGGCAAGATCAATGGCAGTGCCAGAGAAATCCCTCTCCCCTGGATCTCCACCAACTGTTGAGTGCTGCCCAAGGAAACTGCTTGATATGAAGGTCTCGTGGCCACCTTGGACTAGAATCCCTTCTGTGGTGAAATGCAAGAAAAAGCAGTTGTTGATCCTTGTTCTAACAGAATCAACAATGAATATCCCTCCACCCTTGTAGCTAGAATCAAAGAGGATGTCCCTAAATGTTATGTCTTCATAGTAAATGCCATTAGGTTGCTGAAGTTTTATGCTGTTCAAAACTGATGGTTTTGGAAGCTTTTGGGAATTTGGAGCCCATAACTCAACTAGATGCCGATCAGTAGGGAATGAATCAGAAGCTCTCAATGTTCCTCCTTTTACCTGATCAAATCATTTTTTTATGTACATGTTTAGGTGCGAGTGCAAGGAGAAGGTGCAAGGAGATTAAGCATAGGACTGCAGCATTATTGCCAAATAAAAATGATTTGGATTTAACTCCCCTCATATATAGTTTTCTTAACTAATTATACACTTGCAATCTATCAAAGCTTGTATGAGAATGGCAAAAGTTTAGTAAGTCATAACTGTTGATGATAATTGGATATCCAATTTTGGTAGAGTACCAATTAGAAATACAAATACTAGCCATAAACTGTACTGTATTTTTCTCCTTCCCTTAATAATCAAATCAAAGATCCAGTCAAGCATTTTCTTAATATATTGATATTTAATATATTCGTCCTCTAAATTGCATGTCCTCTTTGTACCAAAAAAAAAAAAAAAAAACAGTGTGTCTCCTCTAAAGTGTATATTCTCATTTTATAGAGAAGCCAAGCCTCAAACGTTAACACATGAAAACGCACCGATCGAAGAATAGATGTCAGCTTTATGAAATAAGTTAGTTTGCAAAGAATACAACAAACCCCAATATATGTTTATGCATAATATAAATAATATATATAATGAAATACTAATTATTAATTTTCTCATCAAACTATTGAAAATACTTACTTTACACTTATTTTTAATGACTTTAGACAAGTCAAATCAAAGAAACTCATACGAGGAAAAAGAAAAAAATAAATAGCTAGCTTTTATCATGTTGGGGGATATTTATAAAAGAAAAAGAGTGTTAATGATACATTTCAAAAAATATTCTTTCTAATACATTCTTTATTATTAATTAAAGTTTACTCGTTCGATTTAGAAAGTATGGTTTTTTTAATTTTTTTACACATTAAAAATGTTTAATTTATATAAATTCAAACTAAAATGCTCTTGTTTATTATTTTACAAATTTCTATATTATTTTTAACTAATTTGTCCATTTCTTTGATGGGATTATGTTCCTTTTCAATGTAAATTAAAGTTAACTTTGTATTCCATTATATGAATGAATACAATTAGAAACTCGACATGTGTGTTTGGACCCATAGACCGCACACGAAACCCACAATCCATAACCCAGACAATATATAGGTCTTACTACTTTGAGTCCTTTTAAATTATAGACATTTTAGCCCGATCCGCTTAATCCAGAGGTTAAACGGTTTTCTTTAGGGCCCCTGTTCTTTTTACAATTGAATATAAAAAATATAATACTAACAAATAAAGGATGTAAATCGAGTATATATAATTTAAAAAAAAAAGCTTAGAACTAAATTACTTTTTATATGATTTAATGGCTGGTAAATGGTGATGTAATATTTTGATTTAGTATAGAATTATAGATTAAGTAAACATGATGTAGATAAATACTTTTTAGGTGACTCAAGATGCAAATTATGTTACCATTGTTGGATAAATAATTTTTTAATTATACAATTCATAATTAGTTCTTAAAATGGTTTAAAATGGATCAAATTTTATACTTAAAAATTTAGTTTTCTATTAATTTTGAATTCTTTTGTCAAATGCGGACCGACACTAAAATTGCGAGCTATGTGGTGCGGGCTCTCTAAGAATGAACCCATTTGTAATGTGAACCTCGTGGTGGCCTTGGCGGGTTGCGGGCTTCACGGACGAACTTATCAACATGCTCAACTCTAGATATAATTTTAAGAAATACTCCATGGGAACTAAAGCTACAAATGTTTTGAAATAAACTTAAAATATTAAAATAACAAAAGTTTAGGAATGAAAAGAGTATTCAAAAATATAAAATTACTAATGAGATTCATTAAATAAAGAATATTATTATACAATGAAAAGAGTATTAAAAATTATAATTTTTTAATAAATTTTAAATGAGAAAGGATTTTTTTTGGGGTACATAAATAAGGGATACGTTCCTTTTAAAAAAAATAAGAGATACGTTTAAAAGAGCAGGGTGGATTAATGTTTTCAATCGAGTTTTCAAAAGTGGGACATGTCTGACTTGCTTTTGGTAGATTGAGATCGATTGACTCGTTTAATCATTTAAGAGTTGATTCATTTATATCATCTTAAGTAGATTTGTTTTTTCTTTCTAGAATTTAAAATAAATAGTACTATCTTTCGTTCATTTTATTTCTCATCTTTGTAAAAAAAATATTGTTTTAGTTTGATTGCCATTTATGATATCAATAAAATATCAAACATTTTTTTCTTATTATATCCTTAATCATTTATTACAAAGTGAAAACAGAAAAAAGAAATATAGATGGGAAAGCATCTAAATAAGAGATATATTAAAAAATTGCTTTATAACTTCTGTTTTCTTAAAGCGTTTTGTAACTTTTGTGAAATTTAAAATATTAATTATATTTCTTAATTTATATGTTAAAATCTTAAATGTCAAACAAAATGGAATAGTTC
>PYAF01000649.1:29658-43916 GCA_007407185.1 Glycine tomentella | reverse complement strand
TAATAAGCACTTTTTAAATTAAATAAGTAGTCTTAAGATATTTTTGAAGGATTTGTCTAAGTTGCTTTTACTTGACAAATAGTTTTTTTTATACTTTTTTTAAGAAACAATTCACATATACTTTTTTTAACAATATCTTTATAAGTGTTTTTTAATTTAATTGTTTTTTAAGTTTAATCAAAATAGTTCTAAATCTCCTATGTTCCTTATTATAAAGTCAAATTAATTAATTCACACATATTAAGAATTTTGGTTAATTTAGTTTAAAGGATTAAATTTGTCTTGGATTAGTATTTTTTCTAAAGCTAAATAAGACTAATAAAAATTAATGAATTATGTTTTCTTACTATCACGCCATTCTAGATCTAAGGATAATTTTGTGAAAAAAATAAGTAATGCATGAAAAATTGTAAATTGGAACTTATAAAAAGAATCAAATTACACTTTCAATTTGAACTTTCAATTTGAACCTTATAATAAGGACGGAGGGAGATTAGATATATACAAAATTTTAAAAAATGTTAATAACAAAAAGAGTTTAATATTCACATATTACCATTTAAATTATTTTAAAATAATTATTTTAAAATTCAACAAACTTACATATATGATGTATTATATTTGAATGACTGTGTAAAACTTTTTATAATGTCAGTATATAAACTTTTTTCTCTGATAAAAATATATTAGGTTTTATAATTATTCATTTTAAAAAAAAAATGATTTCATTATAAAGAAAAAATGACTAACATGAATAAATAAGATAAAACAATTATTATTTTTCTATGTCATGGTTCTTTACATCCTTCCTTCAAGCAATGACAGAGAGTATGACTATCATTACTTCTCAAAAACTTAACAAAACCCTTGGTGGCCACAACCTTCACCACTAAAATTGTGCTTATGGATAGTTGCTCGTTTACTAGTGCTTGTTTTACTTGCCTTTGGTGGTTGGTTGTTGTGTTGGTGCCTTGTATAGTTGCAACTTTTAGCAGAACATTCCTACTGACTTTGCTTGTAGGATCTTCTCTGATTAATTTAGATTTTTATATTTGATTATCACTCTAAGGAGTAATATATCACATGTTTGGATACTTTATTCCTACTAACCATATGTTCCATTCCTTTTCTTGTGGACCTATATAATAAATATGCTGCCCAATAATGGTGTTTATTTGTTGGAGTAGACTCTCAATATCTAGTTTAACTTTTATGTACCTTTAAATATGTCATAATTTAATTTAATTTAATTCTTTTGGTGAGTCATAGATTTAGTATGTGTTTGAAAAACTATTCTTTCTCCACTCAATAATATGAATCTCAATATTTAGTTTAGTTTTTATCCACCTTTTAATATGTCATTGGTTAATTCAATTCAATTCTTATCACTAGACCTAGATTTATCATGTGTTTGGAACATCATTCACTCTCAACTCAACCATATGAGTGACTTGCTTCTTTGTTTTTTCATCATAAATTCACAATCCAATAAAACATTTCTAAACGATGGTAATATTATAGTTAGGGTGCATAAATAACAATCAAACATACCACTTTAAAACTATTTCTAAATCATATGCACACAATGCAAATGGAATTTTTGTACTAAGAAGAGTCAGTTGTGCCAAACAACTCTAATGTTTCAATTTGCAACAAGAAGACCTTGTCCAATGACACTGAATTACCTTCCTCGTGTAGAATTGAACCATTCTAAGTAAGCTTACAATATATATATATATATATATATATATTCACCACAGACAAAAAAATCCTAATGTTTATAACATGATGCCTAGTGTTCTTAATGTGAGTGAAGTAACATTATAATGTATAGGAAAAGTTTATAACCAATGGTGAAAGTTCAACTGCAAATATATTTTAGATTATAAATTTATCAAAAGTCACTAAAGTGTGTAACACAATACAAGAATCCAAAATTCATAATGTGAGTGAAGTAAACTTCTAACAATAAGGAAATGTTTGTATTCGCAACAAACTTTATAAAATTGTCACACTCCAGCAACGGTCACAAAAACCTTAGTTGTTGCACTCCACTAATGGGCACAAAAATCCTAGTGCTTATAAATGTCTCATCATCCCTAATGCCATCATATCCCACAAAACAACCAGGTTTCAAAAGTTTGTTCTTTGAGTTATTAACACAGTGTGGGATCCCTTCCCTCATGATTGTCTCACTAGAGAACGACCCATCATTATATTCACCATTAACTTTCCTTTTACTTTTCTTTCCGCTCCTCTAAAGGATGTAAGGCTCTTGCTTTATGCCCCCCCTCAGAACTCTCATATATGTTGTCAATTTACTTGGAGTTTCATCTTGCTAATTCATTGATAGTTAATGAAAAAAAATATATTACACAAAGTTAAAATCTAATTCTTATGTAAGAGCATCACCAACCTTGTTTATAGTATTATATCTAATTATGTGGAACCAACAGCACTCCTTTGTGTTTGTGTGGAACCGTCTTAGAAGGGGGGCGGTTGCATTTTTGAAATTAAAAAGAACATTTCAAAGACGGTTCACTCAAAACCGTCTTAGATGGTAAGGGATGACGACGGTTATCGTGTAACCGTCTTTGTTTTTGTATTTTCAAAGACAGGTTGGCTATAACCTTGTTAAAAATGTTGAAAAAAAAATCGAAACGGCGCCATTTTGCTATCGTCTCCAATTAGGTCCCCACGAAATTGGTAAAGTCCATTTTGCTTTCCTCCTCGTGGTCGACGGGCCTCGTCGGCGACCACTTCAACGGCCAGTCCCCCTCGGAGGTCCTCTCAAACTTCCAGGAAACAGAGGACAGCCTCCGCCAGCTGGAGGCGGAGAACCGCAGAGGGAAAGCCTACTGTGACAGCTGGAGGAGTCGCTTGGTGGAGACGATGGTGTTGCTGAAGCAGGTTCAGGAGCCCGATGCGCGAGGCTCATCTCTGAAGGATTCCAAGAAGGCAGAGATGTACCGACTGCGCAAGAAGAACCCCGAGGTCTACACAGTGGAATAACTCGCTAGGGATTATAAAATCATGCAGCAGAGGGTTCACGTGATCCTCTGGCTCAAGGAGATCGAGGAGGAGGAGGAGAAGAAACTCGGCCACCCGCTCGACGATTTCGTCGAGCAATTGCTCGATTCTTGCCCCGAGTGCGTGCATTGAGATTCATTTGTGTGTGTGTGTGTGTGTGGATTTCGCATGATCGGGAGTTTCATGTGGCGTCTCTGCTGTACAAGCCGGACTTCAAGGTCATGCCGGAGGGGTGGGATGGCATTACCAAGGATGTGGATGAGGTGCATTACGAGATCTCCAAGAAGGAGGATGGGATGCTTTATCGAGAGTTTGTCGAGAAGATGAACTTCAACAAAAAGAAAGTAAGTTCCCCTTGGCCATTGATATGTTCAATTTTTTCTGTCAATGATGTGAATGGAAGTCACTACTAGAAAAAAGCTCTTTAACATCGTCAATTTAACATCGGTTTTATAAAAAAACGATGTTAATGAAAACACGGTGGCATTTTTGTAAATAAAGGGAAGTTTTTAACATCGGTTCCATGAAAAACCGATGTTACTGGAAGACATTCGACATTGGTTCTTAGAAAACCGATGTTAGTAGAAGACATTCGACATCGGTTTTTAAATAACCGATGTTGCTGGAAGACATTCGACATCAGTTTTTTGAAAACCGATGTTACTGGAGGACATTCGAGATGGGTCTTTTATAAAACCCTATAACCCTTTTTTCTGAAACTTTTACTCTTCTCTTGCTCTTCCGCGACTCTCTCACTCTCTCATCCTCTCCCTCTCGCTCTCTCGTCCTCTCCCTCTCCCGGTCGCGACTCTATCTCTCTCGCGGTGTCAATCTCTCAATCACTTTTTCGCTCCTCCGGTCGCGGCCTCTCGCTCTCCTGGTCGCGGCAAACGACGCTCTCTTTCTCGTTCGTATCTCTTTCTTTCATATCCTTCTTCTTCTTCTTTATTGCTAACCCATTCTCATCTTATTTTATGTTATTGTTATGTTACAATTCCGGTTATATTTGAGGGTTATCTCGCTCATACTACCAAATTTCATCTCCATCAAAATGATTGCATCCACATTGCTGGAAAACTCACCACTGATTCACCCCAATTGGAACACCTCCACCCCAATCTAATATTCACGTACTTACTTCTCTTTATCTTCACTTTCACTTGTTTACTACTACATTACATTCTAATCTCTCTTCTTTAGTATCAAAAATTATATCATTAATGGGTTATGGTACAAACCCTTCACTGTGTTCAACGATATCCCCAACCCAACACCACCACATCAATTGATTTGGAACCTCAACCAGAACACTCAATATGTAAGTACACTAGTTAATTATATCAATATCAATTTAAATATGTCTCTTCTATTTTCTAGTTTAGTATTTGGGTTGTTTCAACATTCCAAATTTTGCAATTTTTTATTTATTTTACAGCCAGTGCAAAGAAAAACCCAGATTCTTCTTCACCGAGTCCCTGGAGAGACCTTCTAGATAATCCTATGCAGTGGCGTGATTTCCGTGAAAGCAAACACAATGGATTGGTAGTGACTGACTCATGACTTATCTTTCTCTTTTTGACTAATTTATCTGGGGATCCATCCTTTTACACCTCTATTTACTTAGTACAGGTAAAACCAAAGCACCCTGATTTCAAACGCAAGGATGGCTATTCTCTCTGGCTTGGCAAGGATGAAAAATGGGTTTTGCCTAAATTGGAAGGAGTTCAATTTGATGTTCCAACTGCTATATCCAAAAAAGGTTTGTCTCTGTCTGTATAAATCATAAAGTCCTTCATGTGCATCCATCATATATAGTCAGTCATATTTGAGATGAATGATAGAGTTGGTGCAAACAGATTCTCAGTCTGATTTGGGGTGCATATCTAATTAAAAAAAAAAACAAATTTATATTTTGGATTTTGTAGCTTGGAGATGCTCTCAATTTGTCATGTTTGTTTTGCCTGTGCAACTTAAGATTATTCCATATGTCCTACTTCCATTTATGCATCATATTTTGTTTTAAAGTACACATGTCTCAGGTGATGGTGGTAAGTCCTGGAATGATTTGGTGCAAAATTATGCTAACTGGTGGGAAAATAGATTAAATAAGGTAGTCCCATTTTTTGTTTTGTCCTTGTGTTCTTAAATCTTTACAAGTTTATATTACTTTATTAGATTTTTTTGTATTCAGTCAGTAGTTCATTTTGATAATTAGAGGAATGTAAAAGCTCCTCATTTTGAAAAATTGCCGCCACCTCCGAAGCCTAAACAAAGTGTAGATACTGAAAGGACACTGGTTTCATAAGCAATGGATAGTGAAGCAGAAAATGGAGTCATTTGCCAAGTTGGATATATTCTCTTTGTTTCACTTCCATGTAATTAACTTATGCTTTCCCAAGTTTTGTTTTTGTGATATTTTTTTTTATACATAAAACTTAGTATCTCAACCATTCGGCTACTCAGCATTTGACTTGCAGTCTTTACCTAGGCAGATATATAGATATATTAGCTAGTTGCTTCTGATGTGAAAATGCATTTATCATCAGACATAATTTATGCTACTTCTGTACATCCTTATTCCGCATATGAGGGGAAGTAATTTTGCTCAATTGATGGTGGATTTCATGTTCCTAATATGAAAGTGCATTTTGGAATTTTTTTTCTTTCTTTCACGAGCATGTTATATTTCAATGTGCCCATCTGGTCTTGGGAATGTCTCCCCTTGATCTGATGATTATCTTTGCAGCCTTACTTTGTGGCAGAGACAACAATGCCTAGAAAGAGTGGATTTGATTTCAATGGTGCTTCTCGGACCTTTAATGTTATGGCTGAGTACCTTTTTGGTAAGGTAGTTATATATTTTACAATTGAATCACATTCATGCATTTTAAAATTTTACTGCGTACGTTGCCTTTATATGCATTTACTTTGCCTTTAATGATTTTGTGAAATGTCTCATTTACAATATTTATCTTATTTATTTTTATATGCATTGCCAGCAAGTTTAGTTCTCTTTGATACATGCAAAGACAAAATAAGAAGAGAAAAAAAGGACAAAAAATTGCTCTTTTTTTTTATTTCATAGAAATAAAAATAAAAACTAACAAAATATACATAATAAAAATAGGAACGATACCATATACATTCGTCAATATTAAGGACTAGAGTTAAGTCCAACATTAGTTTTTTTTTTCTTAATTATGTAAAAGGTGGTGACTTTATTTATTACTAAATTATTTGAACCAATTATGTAATAGAACAAACGTTAACATAAACGTTGAGACTTATTAACCTTAAAATCAAAGGTCCCCCCCCCCCACCTACTTATTGTAACTTTATTATTTGAACTTCAATATTTTTAAAAAATATTATAGTTAAAACTAATTTCATTGTGCGCTTTAAAATGTTAGTTGCAAATCCAAAATATAATTTTAATATTTAAATATTTTTATGATTATAAAAATTAATTATAATATAATTTTATATATTAAAAAATATTTTTTTATAAATTTAAATTGTATAAAATAAATATATATCTTATGCAATATTAATTATTAATGCACAAACTAATTGGTTGTATTTCTTTTGCCTTATGTAAAAATTTAATTTGAAAAGTATAATGTTAGGTTCTTGATGTTCAAATTGAATGTTAGGATTCTTAATTTTTTAATTAATCGTGAGACAATTGATTGTCCTTCATAATGAACTTAGCATTGGAGTTGAGTGTTAAGACCGTGTTTGATCAAATTTTCTATCGTCACGCTTATAATGGGTAAGTATATAGTAAATATTCTATGGATTTGAATGAAGGCTAGAAAAATACATAGAAGTTCATTATGTTGTATTCTAGTGCATTTGGTTCGAAAATATGGACTGATAACAAAAAGTGACACTGATGTTATTTTCTGGAAGTTCTATATTTAATAATTAATACATTTATTTGATTAGGAGCTATTTTTTCATAACGTATGATGTTCTAATTCATCAATGTTTAAAATTTATAAATAAATTGCATTTTCTTCTAATTTTAGGTAATTCTAGCATATGAGGATAACAAGAAATTGGGTAATATTATGAATATTGTGAGAATATATGAAAATACTAATTCTATAATAGGAAGTTTTAAAAGAATATTGATAATATATTTTAATGTCTTTGTTGTGAGAATATATGAAAAATATTGTGAGATTCACTAAAATTCAAGGAGCTAAATATGATATACTTTACTCGCCAGTTCTTGTCAGGAAAACATGGATCCAAGAGAGGGTTTTATTCATGACACCTTGATTATTTAAGAAGATATCACCAATCACCATACGACAAAGCCAGAAGAGGTAATTAAGAGAAAACAACCTCTTTTTATTTACCATATTTTGATCCAATATGTTATTCAATTCATGCATAAAACAAGCATGCTTGATGCTTTCTCAATAATAAAAGGATAAATTAACTAGTTGAAGTTAGTTACATGAATGGTGGTAGTAGTCAAGTTATGTGTTGTGTTATTAATTTAATGATATTATAATTTATGCAGCATATAGATTATTTAAGAAGATATCACCAATCACCTTACTTATATAGCTTAAATATAATGTTAATGGTTTTTATCTGGCATATAGATTTTTAGCAGTTGCATAATTACATTAATATTACTTATATTATAATTTATGCAACATTTGGCATAAGAGTATGCTAAGAGAGGTGCTTGCTTGACACTTTTTGCCAGGAGGGAGACTGCACTAAGGGAAGTGGTTGATAGAGCACGTGATTGTGGATCTTCTTTGTATCATTTGAATTGTTATTTTGTTATAAACCTAAAGGAACTTGATAGAATAAATTGTATTTTTATCAAGTGTTGTATATTAATCGTTGATATAAGAAAATATCAATAATATTGTTGATAAAAGTGCATTAAAAAATTTGTTTAATATTTTAATGTCTTTTAAAATTACAGGGAAATAAATAAAGAGCATATGTCATTATTTTTTTTAAAAAATTACATTCTACATCGGTTATGCAATAAATGATGTAGAAAATGACTATATAACATCGGTTATAAGAACAACCGATGTGGAGAAAACACTTTCTACATCGGTTTTTTTATAAAAACCGATGTTGTTTTTAAAATTTTACATCGGTTTTTATAAAAACTGATGTTGTTTTCATAATTCAACATCGGTTTTTATAAAAACCGATGTTGATTTTACATATTTTACATTATTTTCTCGTTAATTTCTTATTAGACAACATCGGTTTTTTTAAAAACCGATGTTGTATAAGTATGTTAACATCGGTTTTCAAAAACCGATGTTAACATTGATACTTTCAACATCGATAGTTTCAACATCGGTTAAAAACCGATGTTAAAAGTCAAAAATAACCGATGTAGAAAGTCTTTTTTCTAGTAGTGAGCGTCAAGAGTGTACATTGTTAGATGGATATCTCATGTTCTTTCTGTTGGCCTTGTATGGTGATGGTTTGGGGGAGCGGATTTTCTAACACTGTAGCACCGGTCTCGCAATTTATCTGATTGGGGAACTCTTGGGTTCCTGTCCCTCAATTCACAGCAAGAGTTCTTCTCCTATCTTGTCTTGTAAATCAAAACTAAGCTACAAACCAATTGGGTCTTGGTCCAATAGTTGTTTGAATCAAATGGAGGAATGGAAATTTTAGCTGTTTTGTTAACATAGAAGATAGGCCATTAGCTATCAATCTTGCACATTACTTGTCTTTGTCCACTTTATGCTCTTGAGGGTTCACAAACTGTTGTAGAATCTTTGCAGTAAAAAATGATCCCATAGAGCTTTTAACCAAATGGTAGAAGATTATGATATGTTATGATTCCAGTGCTTTGTTTTTACTCATGCCACTTTTTAATTTACAAACAAATGATACATGTCAAGTAGAGTGTTGACAGAGACAAGGAAAATTATAAACAACTTTGTAAGGCTGATTAGAAGCCTAGCACAAATCGTTGAGTTTAGGTGTCAGCAAATTTCAATGTGACTCTAGTTATCAAGATCAGAAAATATCCACCTTGCATTACACTGAGTTGACTCAGTGAGTAGTTTTTTTTTTTATCAAGCTTGAATTCATGCCATGTGCCATGGGGATCAACAACACCTAGTGCTGAAATGTTCTTAATCTGAATCAAAGCAATATGTTGGGGTTCAGAGAAAATATTACAAAGATGTTATCAACTATTAAGAGCAATGTGTTAGTAAGCAATGTATGGCTTTAGTAGGACTGATATATTCAAAAGAAACACCATTCCAAAAATTAAATGATGTTTCTTGAGAAAGAGAATAATCTGGCCTGTTATGTGTGAGTAAGGACTGTGATAGATGCTTATTTTTAAGTTGACAGATTTTATGGCTAATAAGTACGGTTGCATTGGTGTGATTAGTGCAACAGAAATAATGGAACTTAAAGAAATCTTAACAGATAATTTTATTAATTATTTAGCCATTTAGGTAATTCATTATTTACGAACTGTCAAGTAAAATATGGTATAAGCAGTGTTTTAGTTTCTTTTATTAGGTGTTGTTTAAGATGTATTTTGCATAAGCACTTGGACAGAGTTTTTCTTGCTGTGGAGGTAGTTATAAGGAGTAATGTGTTATGGACTTCTAAACCATAACCGTTGTATTGCTGCTACTAGTATGAAAGGCAATATGCTATTTTTTGGTTCACAAGGACAAATTTTCCCTGTCAATTATCAGTTAACTTGACTTTCTAAGTTATCCTATCTTCTGTTTGCTTGTTATCTTGATATACACTTTAGCACTGATAGTGGCAATCAATTTGTAAGAGGGATGTTTGTTGAAATGACAGACATTTGTCCTTACACTTTAATTAATATTCTTTGTGAAGAGTGGCTGATTGTACGTAGTCTTCCTCTCTGTATTTGTAGCAGAGTTATTTATTTATTTTCTAATTTAATAAATATGAAAATGTTTTTTTAAGAAAAACTGGTTTTAAAAGGAGAAAACCAGTTTTAAAATTGATTTTCTGAAAAAAGATGGCTTGGTTTTTAAATCCAAATTGGTTTTACACCTGAAGCATTTAGCAACTTCATCCACTAACTTCAATCTGTGTGACAACCCCATTAATCTCCCCATTACCTAGAGATGGTCAATTGTGAAGTGCCTATCAAACTTAAAAGAATAATTTATCAAACAGTTACCAATGATGTTTTATGGTAGTGAATGTCGGCTATGAAATTCAAACAGCAACAAAAAAAATGTGAGATTAAAATGCTATTCCACCATAACAAAAAATGTGCTGCTAGAGTGGACTTCCCTTCACATATTTCCTATGGTGGTTGGCAAAAAATCTGCCATGCCATTCCACCATGGTGCTGCCATTTAACACTGTTTGGAAGGAAGTAGCACTACTATGGAAGAGATGATGAAATATTGTCTAAACTCCAAATAGAAAAAGACAAATAGAAGCTCTAGTGAGAGAAATATAAATCTAACAGAAGATAGGTCAACTAAAAATAGCAGATGTAAGAACATTAGGAGAAACCATTATAAGCTGAAATTTCTTTTAATGGTTTTACAAAAAATTTGTTTTGTATAGAGTTCAATATCACCAATTAATCCATCTACCTTGCCTCCTTAGTGAGATAAAAGTTGGTTGCTATTTAGTTTCCTTTTCCATTGCTTTACTTCTCTGTCCAATGTGCTGCTGATTTTTGCTTATGGATCTCTTTGAATGATGTGGTTTTGGTTGTGTGCATATGGCTGGAGAGGTAAAATGCCACAAGTATAGTCGACGACGCCCTTATGATGGATGGACTTTTGGGATCCAGTGGAAAACGTGGGGGTGGTGGTGGCTGGAAATTTGTAAGCATGCCAGATGGATCAAGCCAACCACTGAATGAGATGGAGAAAATGTATGTGAAGCGAGAGACTCCACGCCGGCGATGTAGGATCCTTCCTTGATTGCTTGATTTGTTTTTGTTTTTTTGGAAGTTTTGATTAGCTGTTAAAATTAGAATTTTTAGCCAATGTAGTCAATGGTTTGGGATGCATAGTGTCAATTGTTGTCTCTGTTCTTTTTCTTTTGGGTGAGTTGTCGTATATTTCAATAAGCTAGTGTGATGCTTTTAATTCATTCTCTTTATCGCTTGTGCACGGTGATATGAAGAATGAACGTCCTCTTTGTTGTCGAGAAAAAGGTAAACCCTAATTTAAAAGCATGAAACTTGGAAGATTTACTTAAAGTTGTGCATGTGTTTTGTTGATTGAGAAAATTAGAACTATATGATCTCTCGGATTTGACTTTAGACATTAAGGGTAGTGCAGGCAAGAAGAGGTCTTAAGACTATAAACCACTTTCTGCACAGGATTGCATGAATCTCTTCCTATTGCATCATTGTTTGGTTTAACTCTATTTAATGTCTACATTTTTCTTTCAGATAAAAGCTAGCCTCTAAAACATTTTGGTTGTTGTGGAGAGATTCAAAGGATCAATTCCGACATCTGGTGCTGTTAACGGGTATGTTTCTTGTTATGCTGCAAGTTAGGTTATAATGTGTTGTTGAATGTTTTGACATGGTACTATGAGAATTGTGAGAAAATGAGAATAAACCTTACAAATGAGTGAATGTAAGGAAACAATATGTATTGTGATCTATTGCAGTTACAGTCAATTATGACTGATTTGACAGCTAAAAGCATTCCTAACTAACAGTCTGAACAGACTATCAATAGAGATATGTTATCTCCTACACAGGCTCACTTAGGAAAACAAGGTGTAGGCCAACTGGGCTAGATCCACTAATCACTCTAAATCCAACAACCCCCTTAAGGTCAAGGTGGTTGACATAGGACAAACATGTTGAACACTATGAGCTTATCTCTGAGAGCTTTAAACCAGACAGAGGATAGAGGCTTTGGGAGAGCATGTCCCCACTGATCATGAGGTGGAACATGATACACCAAAAGGCTTTCGTTGAGAACCTTTTCCTGAATGAAGAAACACTAAGCTCCATGTGCTTAGTGCAAGAGTGGAGCACTGGATTGTCAGAGACAGCCACCGTGCTAAGGTTGTCATAAAGAACCTTAGCTGTTTGATATCCATAAATTCGGACTAGTTTACAGTACAATATATAATAATTTTCTTGCTTGTTAATGAGACTGCCTAGAGGCAAATTTTATTAGTGAATAAAACTTGTGTGTCCATAGAATTTGATTTGTTGTGCTTTACTAGTGCTGGGAAATAAATACTTTCTATCATATTTTCCATATTCTTCTTTGCATTTTTTGTTTGTAAATTCTAATTGGGATTATACCACAGTTGGGGAGAGTGGAACATCACCTCTGTGAAGAATATGCTCAATTTTTTTTACTGGAACTGGAACAACAACAATTTGGGTTAGTTTCCTCACTTTTAACACTTGGATTCTGTAGTTTTATTGTAAACATTGTATTGTATAGCTTGGATGTGTATATATATATATATATTACTGCCTGAGTTGTTCTCAGTGTTTCTGGTTCCAACTCTAAAGGCATACTTTAATGCATAATATATAAACATCTTTATCGATGACTAAACGTGTTAATTGTGTTGAGATTTAGAACAACTTGTTGGATTGTCCATCTTTTTTCAGCTATGTATACTAATTCACTAATATAGATTATGTTAAATGGAGGCAACTGCTTCAATCATTTGGGTATTTGTTTTCATATTTTAAAATTAAAGCATACTACAAATTGAAAAATCAAAAATAAAAAATAAGAACCAAAGAAATAAAAAAAAGGACCAAACAAAGACGGTTGTATCTATGACCGTCTAAGAATGTACACCTACTAAGACGGTTATCCATAAAACCGTCTTCGAAATGCGAAACATACTAAACGGTTCCAACAGAAACCGTCTTAGAAGGTACTTTTTTAAAATAAAAAGAAATTAAAACACATTCTAAGACGGTTATATGTTTTAACCGTCTTAGAATGTACTCATTCTAAGACGGTTTTAACCATCTTAGAATCTGTTTTAAATTTTGTTGTTAAAAGAAGTATCTTCTAAGACGACTATTGGTTGAAACCGTCTTAGAATGTTATGATTCTAAGACGGTTGAGTCACTAACCGTCTTTGAAAACTACTCAAAAAAAATAATTTAAGACGGTCGGAGAATCGTCTTCATATGTCCGACTTCCTAAGTCGCTCGATACAAAGACGGGTTGGGAACCGTCTTTGATGGGGTCTTATAAGCGTCTTAAAAGCCTCCTTCTGTAGTAGTGTTTCTTCCAAGTTCGGGTAACTCCATAAGGCCTACCACAACTAACATGAATCATGTCTCTGATGGTTTGCTCTTGGATAATGATTTTAACTTGGCTGATCTAACTGGTAATTGCTTCCCCAATGATACCTTTTATAAGAGTGAATCATAGGTATACTTTTATGTGATGAAAATATTTAGTTATAAAAGGGTTCAATTATATTGAATCCTGTTCATTTCAGAAAACAGTTATAGTGAACTTTAGTTATATATTCAGTTCATATGTATGCATGCCTTTATAAAAACAATCATTCATATATAAAGCCTTTATGCATTAGTTTCCAAATAGTCCTATTCAGTGCCTATCAAAGAATAGTCAAAACTTGGACATTTTTAGTTTGACCATTACAAGGCACATGTGTACATAATAAAACCAACTTTCGTTCTTTCATTTAATAAAATTAAGGAAGATGTCATAGAGTTAGAGAGTGATCATTGATCCTCACCTTCACTACTACAACAACCACTTTTAACGTCGTCGCTTCTAAGTCGGTTGTAAGAAAACCGACTTGGTAGGTAGGTCAGTGGCAATTTTGTAAATAATTGAATTGATTTCGCATTTCGAAGTCGGTTTTTTGTTAACCGTCGTTGTATAAACCTCTACAAAGTCGGTTATTTAAAACAACCGACTTTGAAAGATTTACATATTTTTTTAAAAAAAAAATTTAACTTCATTTTTGTTTTTTTTTGAATTATTATATTCAAAGTCGGTTATTTAAAACAACCGACTTTGAAAGTCCTTACTCAATTTTCTTTCATTTTTGTTTTTTTTTTGAAATATTAGATTCAAAGTCGGTTATTTAAAACAACCGACTTTGAAAGCGCATTCTCGATTTTTTTGTTTTTTTTTTAAATGTTACATTCAAAGTCGGTTATTTAAAACAACCGACTTTGAAAGCGCATTCTCCATTTTCTTTCATTTTTGTTTTTTTTTTTT
>PYAF01000649.1:0-23757 GCA_007407185.1 Glycine tomentella | reverse complement strand
GGATGCGGGGGAGAGGGGGCGGGGTGCTGAGAAGGATCTGTTTGCGAGTGCGGAGGGGGCTGCGTGAAGAGGAAGGATTTTTGTTGGGGTTGGACGTTGCTGAATTTTTAATGACTTTTTTTTTGAATTTTAAATTAAATAACTATTTCTTTATCAATTATGGATAAATGGTGTATGTAATAATAATTTTTCCTTTCTCTTTTAGGCACATAAAATCAATTTTCAAAATACCAGTTCAAATGTGGAATCTTTAAAATTGATTATTTAAATTAATTAAATAGAAGAGTATCCCAAAATTCATGTTAATAATATTAATATTGAATAAAAGTAAATTAAGTGCAAGTATGAGTTATTGAGTGAAAATTGGTTATTGGTTGAGAATTAGTATTTTATAATTTCGTATTAATGATTTTGTTTCTTGAATTTAAATTTATTTAACTTATGTTTATAATTTATTTTACTTGTTTATTTGAACTTTAACAATAATTATATATATATATATATATATATATATATTTTCTTGATATCTAATTATTTATGTTATGGTTTGTGATATCTTTTTTAAATATTTTAAGACAATTGGTCATATGCATGTGGCCTATTTTGCAGGAACTATCTGAATGGAATGCTCGGTACAGGGAAAAGTTTGAGTTTGTATTTCTCATTTGTGCAGCTGGGATAAGTACTGATGAGATATTTGCTTAACTGAAGGTAAAAATTTGAATATAGTTTATTGCTGGCAATATTTTTATTTATGTATTTATTTATTTTATTTCTAATGTTTATTTGGGTGAGTTTCTGTTGAACCATTATATTCCTTCCACGGGGGCTTTTCATCTCCATTATTGTCTCTTATGTTATGTGCATGATTCAATCATTGCATTTTTCTATGTTGTTTAGGAACCCAAATTGCTTTGAAATTTTCACCATTGAAAGAATTTGAGTGATAGAGGAAAATGTTGATATAAGAGTTTTCATTTAAATTTAAAATAATTTGTTTCACATCTTGCAGAGACGTTGTAAAAACAGACCAGTTGTTGAATTTGAGATTGCTGCTCAGGAGCAAATGAAAATTACAGAACTACGCCTTGCAAAGCTCTTTTCAAGTAGAGAAAACATTTCTTCTACAGCTGATAAGTATTCCACTGCTAGAAAGGCAGAAGGTACTTCCATATTCTTTGTTTATGTTTTAGGTTTCTTTACAGTTTAAGAACATCTTTTCAAATTTAGATCTGCTTAGGAAAGATATAACTTTGTGCTCTATTTGTTTCCCTGACAACCCTTCAACTATTAAATTTGATTTTGCTCATAGTTGTATTCATAAATTAAAATGTAGCATATCACCAGTAATTTAGAAACAACCATCATGAGTTGTGAACTTTTGTCTAGAAGTAGCAGGATCAAATATTTAATTTTTTATGCATTCATTATGTTTAAAGTTGTGAGTTTTACAGTCATCAAATCTGAGATCCAAGTGATTTTATGTTAACTGTTAACTTGTGCTAGAATCACATATTTAAACTTATTGAATGTCTCCTTCATTAATTTTCTGGATCCGTCACTCAGAATAGTCATATAAATTCCTTTCTTGCAACAAATTATTATAGATCTTCAGCTTAATGAAAAAGCTTAAAATTTCTTAAGTAATAAGGTTTAAAGTTTGAGTTTTATATATAAAAATTGTCAAAAAATACCCCATCCTACTCAACAGAAATTAATCCAAACCCATTATAACTTTTTACAAAAAAGATATATCTAAAATGTAATAATAATTTTTGTTAAGCAAAATATACATTAGTCTTAGTCAGTATATTAGTCAATATACATTGTCCATTTACTATAGTTAAAGGTTAGCTTGAATGGTTAGTTTAGCTGAGTTGTGCTGTAACCATAGTTACAAAGTTTGTAACTACCTATAAATTCTCATCTTGTAATCTTTTATGTAATTTTTCCATTCATTCCAATAATAAAACGTGTCTTTATTCTCTTAGCTTTCTCTGGAAGTTTCTTCTTCTTCTTCCCCAAGCACTTGTATCCATGGCTGATGAAATTGCTCTGATGGTATCAGAGCTCTTCTCTTGAAGAGCTCTGCTGCGCATACTCTATCTTCTTGCTTTTCGATTTCAGTTTGATTTTGTTTTCTCACCATGAGTAACAATCAATCACAGCAAGACCAGTCCCAAAACATACACAGCCCTTTCTATCTTCATCCTGGAGAAAATTCTGCTATTGCGTTGGTTTCTCCAGTGCTTGATTCTTCCAATTACAATTCTTGGAGCCGTTCGATGCTTACTGCGTTAAGTGCAAAGAATAAGGTTGAATTTGTTGATGGCTCAATTGTCAGACTTGCAACGAATCATGTGCTTCACACAGCTTGGAAGAGATGCAATAATATGGTGGTCTCCTGGCTGGTTCACTCTGTTTCACCTTCAATCAGGCAGAGTATACTACGGATGGATGATGCACTTGATATATGGAAAGATTTGAAATCAAGATACTCGCAGGGTGATTTACTAAGAATTTCTGAGCTCCAACAAAACATGACATCTATAAGACAAGGTGATAATTCCATTACTGATCATTTTACACGGCTTCGAGTTATATGGGATGAACTAGAAAGCTATCGACCTAATCCTTTTTGCACATGTGAACCGAAATGTATGTGTAATGCTTTTAATAGTGTAATGGAAAGAAAGAAACAGGACCAAATTATGCAATTTCTTAGAGGCTTAAATGATCAATTTAGCACAGTAAATTGATGATGGATCCACTGCCTAGCATAGCAAAGGTATTTATGCAGTTCAACAAGAAAGACAGATCAATGGCAATGATTTAATAGGAAGCTCCAGTTTGATCAATGCATAGGAAGCTCCAGTTTGATCAATGCAGCAAGCACAACTTCATCAAACTCTTGTACTTATTGTGGAAGAGATAATCACACTGTGGATAGATGCTTTAAGAAAAATGGATTTCCTCCAAATTATGCTTTTAAAGGAGGAAGAGGCAGTCAAGGTATCCAAGGTAGAGGAAATTCTAATGGAAGAGGAAGCAAGGTTTGCACTTACTGTGGAAATTCCAATCACACAGTAGATGAGTGTTATAAGAAACATGGATATCCACTTGGACACAGATTTTATAAGTCTCAAGGATCTAGAATTAGCAGTGTTAATGCTATTAAAGAAGAAGTTGATGATGGTGTCATTCTGGAGAAAAATCAAGAAGTACAGAATGATGAAGTAAAATTGACTTCTCAGCAGTACAAAGCCTTGATGACACTGCTGCAACAGCAAAATTCAACCCATAAAAGCTCACATGTCAATCAAATTGGAATAGTCAATGGTTCAGCTGATACAAACAACATGTACAAAGGTAAAGTTTTACCTATTACCTGTAGCATAAGTAAATCCAGTCCAAATGAATGGATTTTGGATTCTGGAGCAACAGATCATGTCACATCCTTGTCTTACCTTTTTTCTTCATGCAAAAGAATAGATCCTATAATTGTTAAGTGATAAGTGTCACATTTCAGTCAATTTCATGTTTAAAATATTCGCACTTATCTTTTGATTTCTTTCATTTAGCTTATAAATTTCCCTAAACCTAGTTAATAAGCACCTTATATTTGTGTTTAAAAATGTTTCGGAAGATTAATTCAATCATGCCTTCTATTTGGATAGATTCGTGGAATTCTAAAGCTTCCGGAAAATCAAAGCAAGCAAGAAAGGTGTGCATATCAAGCATGAGAAGTTCCAACAGCAAATTAGGCCCAAAAATCACAAAGCCCAAAGATTTCTTCATGATTAAGCTTCAAGCTCGCCCAGGCCATCCTCCCATGTGCAATTTGGTCGCCCAAGCCAGCTTCAAGTCCCTAGGAGATCAGATTAACTCACCTAGGCGAGCTCCTATAGGAAAAATTGGGCACCTGGGCGAGTGGAGCTAACCAGGTGCACAAAAACTATAAATAGCCACGGCCAGAAGAGGGAAAGCATGCTTTTGGAGGGTTTCTTCCTCCCTTTCTTGCTCTAGGCTTGTTCTTAGGCTTAGGGATCTTAAATATCAGTATTAAGTAGGTTAAGAAAGTGAGAGAAGTGAGGATTAGCGTGGGAACTCTGCCGGAGAGAAGCGAGGATGGGAACATTCAGCAAATCTTTCCGTGAGGAGGTTCTCTCCATGCTTGGCTAACTTCTTTGAGGTTGGATGTAATCTTCTTAACCCTATATTTCTTTTAATATTCATGCATGAATTATTCTATTTCTTATTGGTAGTTTCATTCTGCGCTTAATGCTTGATCCTACTTGATCACTAGTATCACGAACTTAAATCCTAAGTGAGACTGGAAAGTAATCTTAGGGTTTGAACTGAATGAAGTTACTCATTACGTTACGTTGCTAGGAATAGGGCATAACGTTTTGATTGCATAAAAGCACGCGATTATAGTTCTTAATGCTAGGATAATTACTTAAATATGCGAGGGATCGATATGCGGTAAAATATCCTTAAAACTTGAATGTGAGGGATCGATTCAAGGTAACTTAGTGTGCATCAATAAGAATAGACGATGATTTATGCATGGTAAATATTAATTGAATATAGAACGTTAAGAATGATGAAATTCAATCCCACTTTCTCATAAACATATTTTCATTTTCGTTAAGTTTAGTTATTTTACTTTACTTGCATCAACAAATGAAATACCGTTCGACCTACTTGTACATAACTATTGAACTGTTTAAATTTTATTTGGATTAACTAAGTAAACTCAAGTCCCTATGGAGACGATCTTATAAATTTTGAAACTTACAACGACAAATCGGTGCGCTTGCCATGGAAAATCCTAACAATTTTCTAGCGCCGTTGCCGGGGACTTGAGTCGCTCGCTCGGTTCTTTCAAATTTAATTTCTCAGTTGAATAGAACTTTTATTTGCTTCAATTATTTTTAATTTTGTATAAATTCTTTTGTGTTTTATTTTATTTACTTTTCCTAACCTCGGTACTTACAAATTATTGCAAGTTTGTTCGTTTTCCTTCTTGAGGTAAATTTCTTGCAGATACATCGTTATTAAAATTTAGAAATTACCAAAGGAAAAGAAACAAACAACCGAAGAGCTACCGAGTAAATCTTCTATTTTGATTCTCCGTCACTAGTAAAGCCACCTCTAAATATGGCTAATAGAGAGGAAGAGGAAAATAGACCACAAAGGAGGACTCTGGGTGACTATGCGTATCAACAAGGACCAAAGCATTACAACAGCATAGTCATTCCTCCTTTTAGTAAAAAAGTTGTGGAATTGAAGCTCACATTGCTCAATCTAATTGGATTACATCCTTTTTCCGGACTAAATCATGAAGATCCGTACACTTATTTGTCCACCAACATTTTTTTAAAGGATTTGTCTAAGTTGTTTTTACTTGACAAATAGTTTTTTTTTTTTTACTTATAAGAAACAATTCATATATGCTTTTTTTAACAATATTTTTTTATAAATGTTTTTTAATTTAATTGTTTTTTAAGTTTAATCAAAATGGTTCTAAATCTCCTATGTTCCTTATTATAAAGTCAAATTAATTAATTCACACATATTAAGAATTTTGGTTAATTTAGTTAAAAGTATTAAATTTTTCTTAGATTAGTATTTTTTTTCTAAAGCTAAATAAGACTAATAAAAATTAATGAATTATGTTTTCCTACTATCACGCCATTCTAGATCTAAGGATAATTTTGTGAAAAAAATAAGTAATGCATGAAAAATTGTAAATTGGAACTTATAAAAAGAATCAAATTACACTTTCAATTTGAACCTTATAATAAGGACGGAGGGAGATTAGATATATACAAAATTTTAAAAAATGTTAATAACAAAAAGAGTTTAATATTCACATATTACCATTTAAATTATTTTAAAATAATTATTTTAAAATTCAACAAACTTACATATGACGTATTGTATTTGAATGACTGTGTAAAACTTTTTATAATGTCAGTATATAAACTTTTTCTCTGATAAAAATATATTAGGTTTTATAATTATTCATTTTAAAAAAATGATTTCATTATAAAGAAAAAATGACTAACATGAATAAATAATATAAAATAATCATTATTTCTCTATGTCATGGTTCTTTACATCCTTCCTTGAAGCAATGACAGAGAGTATGACTATCATTACTTCTCAAAAACTTAACAAAACCCTTGGTGGCCACAACATTCACCACTAAAATTGTGCTTATGGATAGTTGCTCGTTTACTAGTGCTTGTTTTACTTGCCTTTAGTGATTGGTTGTTGTGTTGGTGCCTTGTATAGTTGCAACTTTTAGCAGAACATTCCTACTGACTTTGCTTGTAGGATCTTCTCCTATTAATTTAGATTTTTATATTTGATTATCACTCTAAGGAGTAATATATCACATGTTTGGATACTTTATTTCTACTAACCATATGTTCCATTCCTTTTCTTGTGGACCTATATAATAAATATGCTGCCCAATAATAGTGTTTATTTGTTGGAGTAGACTCTCAATATCTAGTTTAACTTTTATGTACCTTTAAATATGTCATAATTTAATTTAATTTAATTCTTTTGGTGAGTCATAGATTTAGTATGTGTTTGAAAAACTATTCTTTCTCTACTCAATAATATGAATCTCAATATTTAGTTTAGTTTTTATCCACCTTTTAATATGTCATTGGTTAATTCAATTCAATTCTTATCACTAGATCTAGATTTATCATGTGTTTGGAACATCATTCACTCTCAAATCAACGATATGAGTGACTTGCTTCTCTGTTTTTTCATTATAAATTCACAATCCAATAAAACATTTCTAAACGAGGGTAATATTATAGTTAGGGTGCATAAATAACCGTCAAACATACCACTTTTAAACTATTTCTAAATCATATGCACACAATGCAAATGGAATTTTTGTACTAAGAGTCAGTTGTGCCAAACAACTCTAATGTTTCAATTTGCAACAAGAAGACCTTGTCCAATGACACTGAATTACCTTCCTCGTGTAGAATTGAACCATTCTAGGTAAGCTTACAATATATATATATATATATATATATATATATATATATATATATATATTCACCACAGACAAAAAAATCCTAATGTTTATAACATGATGCCTAGTGTTCTTAACGTGAGTGAAGTAACATTATAATGTATAGGAAAAGTTTATAACCAATGGTAAAAGTTCAAATGCAAGTACATTTTAGATTATAAATTTATCAAAAGTCACTAAAGTGTGTAACACAATAAATTTAGAATCCAAAATTCATAATGTGAGTGAAGTAAACTTCTAACAATAAGGAAATGTTTGTATCCGCAACAAACTTTATAAAATTCTCACACTCCAGCAACAGTCACAAAAACCTTAATTGTTGCACTCCACTAATGAGCACAAAAATCCTAGTGCTTATAAATGTCTCATCATCCCTAATGCCATCATATCCCACAAAACAACCAGGTTTCAAAAGTTTGTCTTTTTATGAGTTATTAACAATGTGGGATCCCTTCCTTCATGATTGTCTCACTAGAGAACGACCCATCATTATATTCACCATCAACTTTCCTTTTACTTTTCTTTCTGCTCCTCTAAATGATGTAAGCCTCTTGCTTTATGCCCTCCTTAGAACTCTCATATATGTTGTCATTTTACTTGGAGTTTCATCTTGGTAATACATTGATAGTTAATGAAAAAAAAAATATTACACAAAGTTAAAATCTAATTCTTATGTAAAAACATCACCAACTTTGTTTATAGTATTATATCTAATTATGTGGAACCAACAGCACCCCTTAATCAGGTAATTTATGATTCAAAACCTAGTTGATTCTTTGAATATAAAATAAATTATATTAAAAAAATATATATTTGTCTTATGTGCACTCATAATCTTTCATAAAGATTTGTCACTATTTTTATGAAGATAATTTAGTATCAGTATCACGATCAGATAAAAAAATTTCAAAATTATGAGCAATAGGACACATTTCCGTATAACTTAGGAAGTATATCGCGCCCTTCATCTCTAGGTGTTATATCATTCTAGATTTCTAGATGTTAGTCTCTGTCATCAATGGTTTCCATAATCGCAATAGAAACTTAAACTTTAATTATGTTTTGATCTAGAAACACCAAGTGGACAATTTTCATAAGTACTTTTGAACATTACTTTCTTAGAGACCTATAATTGTGTCATGTTTTTATATAGTATATTGTCTTTATTATTGTATGCGTGGTATTAATTAAATTTATTAATGTTGTTATTAAATCGAACAGATAAAGATAGACTTTGGGTATGGCAAAATATTGGTGATGCAGTTGCAGATGCTGCCAAAACGAGCCCACCGTTTTAGCCTGATCCTACTGAAGCTGATCCCTGTGAGGTGACCAAGACTCCAATTCATCACTTCTTTGGACCGTCATATATCAACATGATGAATAATTGAACCCTTTTGCAAGCTAGCCTATAGTGTGAAGTATACTTGGGTAATTAATTTCAAGCTCTGACCTTTTCTTGTTTAGTAGATGATGGATATATGTTCTGACACCTACCCTACATGCTCCTTCACGTGCTGGTTGGTGGCTGTTGTGATCAAGTTAAGATATCAAGGATAAGAAAGCTAATAACAATGCAAAACCGATACTAATTCGTATCTTTATTAACTAATTTGAACTTGATAATGTAAAACTAATAAAAGAGTGTGAAGAGCCTTTATTTTATCATAGATATGACATATATCCTTCACAGAAAATAGTTTTTTTTTATTGAGTTGAATAAAAATATTATACACGATTAAATTCTCTCTAAAAAGTTTTAAATGTTTAATATATCTACATATCATAACTCAAGTCTTAAAATTAGTGACTAAAGCAACTATATGTGTCACTTGATTTACATAATTAATAAATGAAGAATCATTTTTCAATTCCACAAAATCGATGAAAAATTAGGATTGATGGTATTTCATTGCTCATGAATTTCAATTTTGAAAGTTTGATTATCGATCGCGTACAAACAAAAAACTTAATTATTTAGGTTTCGAACATCAGACTTTATTTAGATGAGAATTTTGATCATGGCATGATCATAAACTAGTTAAAAACAGATAATATAAAAATGGTGGCAGGAATATATAGAAGCTTTGCGATCATAACGAGGAAAATACAACCTGCACACATTAAAACAAAAAAGAATATATAAACAAGAACAACACCAAGAGGTTCAGTCAAAATAATTAATTCAAAGGACATTTTAGATTAAGTATTATAAAAAAGACTAATCACCACTTTTAATTTGAAATGTGAGTCTTATAAAGAGGAGGAAAATGGCTTCAAAAGGAAGTCGTCATCATTGATGGTCTTTCTTGAGGAATGATTCCCCCGGGCGGTTCATCAAAACCTTGTATTTTTATGTAAGAAATAGATGAATATATTAAGGATCCATTCCTCGTGACTGGTGTGAAACACCAAAACTTGGGGAAAAAAACAAATCAAGGAAGAATCTTGCGTCGCCGCTGTGGAGTCTCTCGCTTCACATACATTTTCTCCATCTCATTCAGTGGTCGGCTTGATCCATCTGGCATGCTAGCAAACTTCCAGCCACCACCACCTCCACGCTTTCCCTGAGGTCCCAATTTCTCTACTGTAAAAGTCCATCCATCTGACGGGCGTCGTCGACTATACTTGTGGCATTTTACCTCTCCAGCCATCTGCACACAACCAAAACCGCATTATTCAATGAGATCCACAAGCAAATATCTGACTATCAGCACACATGACAAATAAGAAGCTGAATATGAATGTGAGGGGAGCTGTTCACGCATAGACCATATTTCATAGACCATATTTGTTAAAATAGGTGTTAGCAAAGCAACAAATACCATATAACAATTGAAAAATGTTTGAACAATATTTCAAACAACTATTTTTTTAATAGAAAAGTATTTTGAATAAACAATGGAAAAACTAAATAACAGCAAACATTTATCTCACTAAGGAGGCAAGCTAAATGGATTAATTGATGCTATGGACTCTAAAAAAACAAATTTATTGTAAAATCAACAAAAGAAATTTCAGCTTATAATGGTTTCTCCTTGCGTTTTTACATCTGCCATTTTTAGTTGAAATATATTCCATTAGATTTATGTTTCTCTCACCAGAACTTCTATTTGTCTTTTTCTATTTAGAGTTTAGACAAACTCTCATCATCTCCTCCTTAGTAGGTACTACTTCAACTACCTTCCAAATAGTTTTATTAAATGGCGATGCAATGTCAGAATAGCGTGATAAATTAGTGAAGGGAGGCTCGCTCTAGCACCGTGCCATTGGTCACAATGATGTGTTTATATGGTGGAATTTTGGCCTTCTACCATATTCCACCATCCACCATTGATAACACTGCTTTCAAAGATTTATGATCCAATTCTTATCTTTTCTTAGATGTACAATCATCCCCCTTAGCAATTTAATCTCTCATACACTATTTTTGGTTCCTGTTTGAATTTCACAGCCCAACATTCACTACCATAAAACATCATTGGTGACTGTTAGGTAAAATATTCTTTCAAGTTTGATAGGCACTTCACAGTCACAAATTACACCCAAAGCATTTGGCCACTTCATCCACTAGCTTCAATCCACGTACATCCCTATCAATCTCCCAATTACCTATCCTGGTCATGGTTTGGATTGTCCAAAAATTCAAACCAAAACTAAACCAAACCAGAAAACTAGTTTGGATTTAAAAACCAAACAATCTTTTTCTGGAAAATTGGTTTCTGGATTTTTGTGAACCAGTTTTAAACCGGTCTTAAACCGCAAAGTAGTGTAGAAACCAGTTTAAAACTGGTTTTTCTCCTCTAAAACCAGTTCTTTATTTAAAAAAAAAAAATATATATATATATATATATATTTATTTAATTAGAAAATAAATAAATAAATAATTATGATACAAATACAGAAAGAAAGACTACATACAGTCATTTACTCTTCACAAACAATATTAATGAAAGTTTAAGGACAAATATTGGCCATTTCTACAAACATCTCTCTTACATAAATTACTGAGTCTTGTAACCTGATGGAGAAATGCTTCACTACTTAACCATCCATATGTATAAATATTGTGGTATGACCCATTACATCAAATATCAGATCAAAAATGTCAATAACAAATTAAAACAAACCAGTGAGAAATTGATTTCCAGTAACAGTGCTCAAGTGTATATCAAGATAACAAGGCCAACACAAGATAGGCTAAATTTAGGAAGTCAAGTTCACTGATAACTGACAGGGCACATTTGTCATTGTGACCCAAAACAACATATTTCCTTTCATACTAGTAGCAGCAAAGCAACGGTCATGGTTTAGAAGCCCACAACACATTACTCCTTAACCACTTTCACAGGAAGAAAAACTCTGTCCAAGGGCTTATGCATAATTTGTCTGAAGAAACACCTAATAAAAGAAACTAAAACATTCCGTATACCATACTTTTACTTAATAATTCATGAACAATGTATTGCCCAAATAATTAATAAAATTATTGTTAAGATTTCTTTAAGCTCCATCATTTTTGTTGCACTAATCACATCAATGCAAACATACTTATTAGCCACAACATTTGAAAACTAAAAAAATATGCATCTTATCAAAGTTCTTGCTCACACATAGCAGGCCAGATTATTCTCTTTCTCAAGAAACATCATTTAATTTTTGGAATGATGTTTCCTTGTAATCTTTTGGTCCTAAAGCAATATATTTCTTACTAACACATATTGCACTTGATGACATCTTTGGAATATTTTCTTTGATCCCCAACATATTGCTTTGATTCAGATTAAGAACATTTCGGCATCATGTTTGCTGATCCCCATGGCACATGGCTTGAATGCAAGCTTGATATAAAACACTTCTTACCAAGTTAACTCAGTCTAATAAAAGGTGGACATTTTCTGATCTTAATAACTAGAGTAACACTCAAATTTGCTGATACCTAAACTCAAGGAATTTTGCTAGGATCCTAATCAACCTTATAAAGCTGATTAAAATTTGCCCTGCCTATGTCAACACTCTACTTGACATATATCATTAGTTTATAAATAAATAAAAAATGGCATGGGTAAAAACAAAGCACTGGAATCATAATTGATCATAATCTTCTACCATTTGGTTGAAAGCTCTATAGGACTTTTTGACTGCCAAGATTCTACAACAGTTTGTGACTTCATTTATTGCATGATTTCAGGATTCAGGACAGAATTCTTAAGGGCATTTAGTGTGGTTGGGACTTGGGATCACTCCATCCAAAGGGATGTTCATAGATGGTTGCTATGCACACTGCCAAACTAGAATGCAGGAAACATGGATGAGAAATGACTCTCCAGTGTTGGCCAATACAGTAAGAAATTGCATTATTTTCTCCTTTCTGCAGCATATGTGCATCTTTGGGTGGCTTTAGGCTTATTATTGTCATTCCCTTAATATAAAGTAGAAGAGCTAACCAAATTGCATAGTATTCTCCAGACAATTGCAAGGGCAGTGAGAGATTGGTTTTATTAACAACAACCTTTCTGTTGACAGATTGTGCCTACCCTTGCAACCCTACTTGACCGGCTATCCCGAGAGTAGGAAAAGAAAAAGAAGACCCTCATTGTGGCATTGACACAAAGCAAAAGCAATATAGTCTACTCATGAGTCACCAGCTAGTTACTTGTTCATTAAAAGATCGTACGATCAAGTCTATTACTACAATGTTCAACGAAAAGGGAAAAAGGCTTCCCTTTCCAGAGCATAAAGTGGACAAAAACTACCTACATGATAGACTGAATGCTAATGGCCTAACCAAACAGCAAGTCATATAATTTACAAATCTTGGGAGATAATGAAATCTGAAACAAAAAGGTCATAGCTTAAACTATAAAAGCTAAACCTGAACCCTTGTAAGACAAATATATAAACATTTTTTTAATATTAAACCCAGAATTATTAATAACTTTCTTCTTTTCTGGTTTGCTAACAAGCCCATTTCCTCTGTTTGACTATTTCTTCTCCATATCCTAGTAGAGTTCGATATATGCTCTATTCTACATCAGTTCTAGATATCATCTATAATTACATACAACACAAGTTCCACCAATATGCCATGCCAAAGCCAAACTACCAAGTATCCCCATAAATATAATACACCATTTGGCCCTCGGATATAGTTTCTCTATAAACACTTACAGGAGGACAAAAATACGAAGGAAAAATGGAATAAGTTTCTACATAAGCTAAAATAAGCTTATTACAAGTCAAAAACCAGCTTATTGAACAAGCTAATATGAGAGAACTTCTACAAATTAGGTACACATAAGCTAAGAATATTTCATTTTTCCTTCTTAATTTCCAGAACGAGGATATCAAATACTTCTATTAATACAGAACAATACAACAAATCCAATAGAAAGAACATGACATATCTACTCGACAATGTTCTCAATGCTTTCATTCATATTATATTAATGGCGAGGTGAACTTACTTTCTTTTTATTGAATTTCATCTTCTCGACGAACTCCCGATAGAGCATCTCATCCTCATTCTTGGAGATCTCATAATGCACCTCATCCACATCCTTGGTAATGCCATCCCACCCCTCCGGCATAACCTTGAAGTCCGGCTTGTACGGCAGAGACGCCACATGAAACTCCCTATCATGCGAATTAAAAAACCTGCAACACCACACACCACATCATCAATTCATTCAAAACTCAAAAATTAAATTCAACAATTCACACAAATGAATCTCGACGCACGCACTCGGGGCAAGAATCAAGCAATTGCTCGACGGAATCGTCCAGCGGGCAGCCAAGCCTCTTCTCTTCCTCCTCCTCGATCTCCTTGAGCCAGAGGATGGCATGAACCCTCTGCCGCATGATCCTGTAATCCCTAGCGAGCTTCTCCACGGTGTAGACCTCAGGGCTCTTCTTGTGCAGCCGGTACATCTCCGCCTTCTCGGAATCCTTGAGATACGAGCCTCGCGCGCCAGGCTCCTGAACCTGCTTCAGAAGTACCGTCGTCTCCTTCAAGCGACTCCTCCAGCTGTCACAGTAGGCCTTCCCTCTGCGGTTCTCCGTCTCCAGCTCGCGGAGCCTGTCCTCTGTGTCCTGGAGATACGCGAGGGCCGCGGCCGGGGCCTGGCCGTTGAAATGGTCGCCGACGAGGCTCGTCGACCACGAGGAGGCGCTCTCCCATGCCGAGTTGAAGGAGCCTCCTCTTCCTCCTCCTCCTCCGGCGGGCGAGTCAGTGGAGAAGGAGAGGATTCTTGAAGGGGTTTGGGGAAGGAGGCTGTCGTGGCGGAGCGACGATGCGACGACGCTGCGCGTGGAGGATGCGAGACGGTGAAGGGCTTGCATTGTGAGTGGAGAGTGGCGGCGAGTGAAGTGGAGTGACTGAGAGAGGAAGAAGCTAATATTAATGGAATAGAATTTTCACAAGAAAAAAAAAATTAAAAATTATTATTATTATTATCACTTAGGGATGGCAAAGTGGGCCAACCCACCTAAAACGGGCCGGGCTGGCCCACTTTTGCAAAGTGGGCTGAAAATGCTAACCCATCCCACTTTAAGGTAGGTTAGTGGGCCAGCGGACCAGCCCACCTAAAAAAATTATTTTTTTAAAAAGACAAAATTATTAAAAAATAGAAATGTAATTGATTTATGCTAAAAACTAATGATAAATTTATGCCTGATACAATAATTTGAATATTTGATTCTTCTAGCCTCTTGAACCTCTTCAACTAGTCCATCCACATCCTGACAGTGAAGAACAACATATAGAGTACACTTTATGTACTAAACATCATAATAACTGCATAATATCAATAAAGCATCTTTACAAATTTACCACATTCATATACATTACAAACTGAAGGATGATATAACATGATATATTGATATGAAGATATTATGTAAATGAAGTCACGAACAAAGTGAAACCAGCACAACAGTAAGCTTATCTTTGTGATGGACAAATGAAATTAACTTGACAACATGTGACACCCATATTTTACTTATATTTTTTAATCACTTAAACAATCCTACAAAAGCAAAAACAATGTTTTTTTTTTTTTCACAATTATCTAACACCTCTTCTTACTTTTGTTTTTACAAGTGTTAATTGTGTTATAAACTAGTATGTGTTAGGTCATTGAATAAAAACTATGATTGTTATTGATTAATTATATAGTTACAATTTGTACTGCAAATAATCAATCAATAATTCAAAATGATGGAATTGTAGTCTAATACTTATTTTATCTTTGTTTGGTGAAACTTTGACACGAAACATCAACAATGATGGAATTGTAGTCAATATCTTCATATATTATATAATACAAATTATTTTTACAGAAACCTCATAAAAATTTAATTCTTATCTTTTCATTTTATTCTCTCTCATATTCTACCTCTACCCCTGTTCCATAAATTAATCAATGTCCAACTGAAGATTTTGGGAGGTCCTGTACCCATTTCTACTACATTGTTTTGCACAAAAGTGTTATTCACAGTTTCACACACAATGCCAATTTACACCCTTAGGTACACAGCAGCGAGTTTATTTTAAGAATCAGAATGCAAGAATGACACAGCATGGCAACGGGGCGGGGCGGGTGCGGGTATTGTATTCCCCATCCCCGCCCCCACCTTTAAAATCCATCCCCGCCCCCATTCCCCGCTGGGTTTTAAAACCCAAACCCATCCCCGCCCCCGCTGGGGTCGGGTTTTCCCCACCCCGCCCCTATATATTGATTAAAAAAAAAATAATAATGTGACTTTTCTTTTGAAAAAAATCGGACAAAAAATTTAATTAGGTAACAAAAAAAAAAACTAATAACAAACCCATATTTAAAATATGAGATCATAATTTAAAAATTACAAAATAAAAATCAATCAATTTAATTAAAATCATTATGGACCTACATATTTAATTTCTCCCAAAATATAATATCATTTAAATATATATTATCCCAAAATTAAAATAAAACACAGCAAAAAGTAGAGGTCCACTACTGCATCAACAAAGCTTCCAAAATGGAATTAATTCCCCCGTGGTCCATTCTCTATTGCCATATGAACTACATCTGCAGATGAAAATTGCAATTCAAATTGGCCCCAAATGCAACTAGCTCAAGTTGAGGTTCTGATTTTTAATATAGGTCTACACTCTACACCTATTTCAGACACTGCCATTAAATTTCTAAACAAAATGTTACAAGATCGGCCAAAATCAGAAAATCCACATCAGAAAGTTTCTCCAACATATCCTGGATCTAGCCTTTTAACCTTGGACTTCACAATTCCAAAACAGACTTCATTCCCACACCATTGCAAGACAACATTCATCATATTCAAACTAAAATATTTGCAAAATTATGACAAGATTAGTAATCTAATTATGCTCAAATGATCATATCAACAATATAAATAATAATGTTTTCTTTCTTTGCTAAATTTTAAGGAGTCACTTAAATTAGTGCCTGTTTTCAACCTGGTATAATAGTTTGCTTATTAGAATACCATCAAGGAGACTACACAGTTCCTTCAATAAGTTAGTTGATGGGAGGTTGGTATAATTATTTGATTCCAAGTTAGAGTTTCTAAATATAGGTACGTGAAAAAGTTTGACTTTGACTTGTATATAAGCATAATATAAAGTGTAGACACAGGTATATTGTCTTGTCCATCTATTATATACCTTAATCATGGAATTAATGCAAAAAGGTATATACTTAAATTTATATACTTAAAAGCACGGACAATAACACATCAAATATAGCTTCTTGTCTTTCTTCAGCTCTGAATTTTCTAGTGTTGCTACATTTCATTTCTTTTCTTATCTTAAAGCATTATGCTCTATTTTATATAAATAAAACTAAGTAGAATTTTGTTCCATTTAAGGTGCAACAGCACACACTTATCCTAAAAAAAAATTGCCATGACATTAACCATGAACACTGAATAACTGCTACCACCACAAACTTGCAATGAAGCATTACCGGCTTTATCAGTGGCAAATGGTGAATTTTGGTGGCCAGCAAAAAATCCAACGTAACATAAAAAATATAGAAGGTGGCATCGCAGCCAATGGCAGAAGCATGGCGAATAGAATAAAAAACATATTTTATATAAATATAGCAAAAAACTGCAGAATTTTTTCTCCCAAATATGACAACATATGTCAAGAACAATACATTGATAGAAAATATCTTAAGTCTCATAATCACATATCATAAACTATTAACAAGCCTCATGACCATCAAGTTTAAGACTTCAAATAACAACAAAATGAGGAAAAAAAAATACACAATAAATGATAGAATGAGAAACATGTTGGAATTGGTGAGGAATTAGATAGGGTACAGAATGAAAGCTAAAAAATAATCCTAGGTGATCAATTCTGTTCATGACTTTACCTTCTGTTCATGCTTTTTTCTTTCAAAAACTTAGTTATGTTTAATTCATTCATCACTTGTAATGCAAGAGTCCTTTTTTAGAGAAGATACTAATGGCAATGATGAAACTGGTCATGATGAGCCTACAGATGTGCAAATAATCTTATCAAACACTGCCTCTGGAATTAAGAAAATGTTTCAGGCACATTATCACTGGTGGTCTTGAGTCTTGGGTGAATAATTTGATTAGTAGAGTTTAGTACTTCATTCAACCCAAGGAAGACACAAGTCCACTTAGACACACCTCTTCCTTCTTTGTATCATATCACCTATCCATTATCTAATTCTAATCTTATTTTTTATTTTATTTTACAGCACTATTTCTAGGTAGTTCTTCAAATTCAACTTTATAGGTTTTTCCTAACATTAATTAGTTTCTCATTGTCTTTGATTTCCTATTTGATATTTATGAAGGTGACTCACCCATTGCCTGCAACCTATGATGTGCAGATATCAGGTATCAGATACAAAAACTGAAATGGAAAACATACAAGAGGGGAAACATGGAATTCTCAATTCTCTGAAACATACACAAAGCATAACAAAAAGACAACAAGCAAGTTAGAAGTTACAAGTTACAAGGCAAAAGCTACATATACAGATAGCACTACCATAAGTAACTATCAAATGTTGCCTTAGTTGCCTATGCAAACAAACACATGAACCCTGTTCTGCAAGCACAAGGGAAAAAAAGGAGAAAAAATAAATACAAACACAAGAACCCTGTTCTTGACCAAAAGTCACAAATTGACCCAAGTGATGACTCTGGATTGACATTGGAAGAAGTCAAGGGAGAGATTGAATTTAAACATGTCAGTTTCAAGTATCCTACCAGACCTGATATTCAAATATTCAGAGATCTTAGTTTGACCATTCATAGTGGCAAGGTAACTTTCTAATTAGCACACCTTGTCTTCTTCTCTACTCTAAATTGACTATACTGTTAAAATAAACAGACAGTTGCACTGGTTGGAGAAAGTGGAAGTGGAAAATCAACAGTGATTTCACTATTACAAAGGTTTTATGACCTAGATTCAGGTCACATTACACTGGACAAAAATAAAATCCAAAGGACGCAAATTAAATGGCTAAGACAACAGATGGGCCTGGTGAGCCAAGAGCCTGTGCTGTTTAATGACACCATCCGAGCCAATATTGCATATGGAAAGGGCGGTGATGCAACAGAGGCAGAAATTGTAGCTGCAGAAGAACTGGCAAATGCTCACAACTTCACTAGTAGTTTGCAGAAGGTAAATTTCATAGTCAACTCAATCTCTTGAGGACTAGTCCAACTGGTATATCTTCAAAATTCTGAATTAGTACAAGTCATTTAGACGCCAAATGAACATAGGTCTGTTTGTCTTAATTCTTGAGAGCAATATTCTATACATGCAGGGTTATGACACAATAGTAGGGGAGAGAGGGATTCAACTATCTGGAGGGCAGAAGCAGCGGGTGGCAATTGCACGAGCTATAGTGAAGAATCCAAAAATATTACTACTAGATGAAGCCACAAGTGCTATTGATGCCGAGTCTGAAAAAGTGGTTCAGGATGCCCTCGACCGTGTTATGGTGGACCAAGCCACAATAGTAATGGCTCATAGGTTATCAACTATAAAGGGTGCGGATTTAATCGCAGTAGTTAAAAACGGGGGCATAACAGAGAAGGGAAAGCATGAAGCATTTATCAACAAAGGAGGTGACTATGCTTCCTTAGTAGCATCGCATACAAATAACATAAAACACAAACCCCAGAACAAAGTTTGAAACTAACGACCCACAACAACAACATCACACAAGCACCAATCACAGGCCATTTTGACGGGATATGAGCAAACAGCAAACAAATTGAGAAGAATTCACAAATGGGTTTCTATTGAATAGCAAGTTACATAGGTAAATGAAGGAAAAAATTGAAGGGGAGACAGAAACATAGAATAACAACGTTGGATTGAAGAAACTAACCTCGTATCTGTGTGAGTTTCATGCGTACGATTTGGGGGAAAATAGGTGAAGAGTGCAGAGAAAATGAAGAGAGAGAGCGAAAGATTGGTGGGACAAGATACGACGAGGAGCGCACAACAGTGTGGAGGAGCTTGATGGAGCGGGCTTGGTCGGCGGCGGCGAGGAAGATGGCTTTGGTGAGAGAAACTTCTGGAGAGTGGAGAGAGTCGACTGCCGAGAGTGAGAAGTGAGGGTCCGAGGGTAAGGGTTAGGCTTTTAGTTTTTTCCTTTTATATATAAGGGTATATTTGTAATTTAATAAGACAGTTAACGGCGGGGCAGGGATGGAGACGGAGACGGAGACGGAGACGGAGACGGGGCGGATATCTCTAATACCAAACCCGCCCCCGCCCCCAAATTCATATTGCGGAGAAAACTCAAACCCGAACCCAAAAAATTTGATTTTTCCCCATTAAAATTGGGGCGGATTCGGATGGATACCGACGAGTTCAGGTCCCATTGCCATGTTTAGATAAGGCTCAACTTAAATGGCCACATCAGCGAGTTTATTTAACAGTAAACTTCACGATGTGTAATAATCGTTTTCGTTACTAGTAACCTCAACATCTTTTAGAAAGAGTAGAGTATTTACTTATTCATACCTTTTCTAATGAACGCCACGAGGCCGACACGAAAATGACAACGGTCACTGTCACCAAGGCCAAGGTCGACGAAAGAGAACGAGAATGGTCACCGCCGCAGAGCTCGACAATGAGGACGAAGCAACCAGGCTGAAAGAAGATCAGACAGAAGGCGGAACAGAGCGGAACAAAAGTCTCTCACTATCTTCTCTTTCAGACTCACTAATCTCATATCTGAGGTCTCATACTCTCACGAGTCTCACTATCTCAGCTCTCTCTCAGCCACACAATATACATTATACAATTATATCTATCTAATATTTTATTATTTTTATTCACTAAAGCCTAAAGTGTGTAGGAAGTGCACTCATCGCTCACAGTCACAAGCGTCGTATCATTTGTGAATAACTTAGGATTGTGGGCTGGCCCGGCCCAAGCCCGATTTTGGCCTGTATTTTTGTGGACTGGGTTGGCCCGACCCGTTTCATTATTGTGAGTTTAAAATCTCAATCCAACCCATTTTTTTCGTTGGCTAAACGGACTGGCCCGTCGAATTAGGCCCATTTTATCATCCCTAATTGTGTTATATATTTTAAGATTTGTGTGTTTAATAATAGATCAAGTGTATACGTTTGGAGGAGTGTCATAGGAAAAGAAATACGAATTTTTTTTGTCACAACAAAGCAACCCAGTGTTGCTCCCAGATTTCCACTTTTCCAAATTTGATTTAGTTATATTTCCCGATCATCGCGTAAGAGAGGAAATGGATTTATCTTATTAATTTATAATATTTATTATAAAGTAATTGGGGGTATTTAGCTAAAAAAATAATTAATAAAGAAGATAATTTGAAAAGAATATTGTATAAAGGACAAAAAATAATAAATAAATAAAAACTTATATTTAAGAGTGAAGGTAGTAACATATTTAAAGAGTTAAATAAATGATCATTTTGATCTTAAATGTGTAAAGTAATAATAATTAGTATCTAAAAGAACAAAATTTGATTTGGTTCTTCAATGTATAAAAAGTACAACAATTACATCTTGTTATATCATTTAATGACAAATTAATCTTTAAACTTTATACTTTAATATCATATTGATTTTTAAACATTACAACTTAATGATTAATTCCATAAAAACACATACATAATTGTCTCACTTTTTGCACATTTAAAAAATAAATCAGAATTTTCATTTTTTCAGCTACTAAATTTTTACTGGAGAGAACAAAATGATCATTCACCCTAAAGAAGTTATTTATGAAAATAATTGTGTTTTTATTTTAATCATAAAAACGTTATTTTTATTTTATTTCTTATTTTAAAAATTTGTCTAAATATTTAAATAAATTTTTATTATTTTTATTTTTTAACTAAAAGTAAAAGCAAAAATTATTTACTCAAATCAAACAATGGTTCCTAATCCTAAAATTTCACCTCAATTAATGATAAGCGTTGTTTTTTTAATGAGACTCTCAATATCTGAAATCACATTTATTGGTATCATTCAAAGGATTGAAACTTCAAAGTGCAAATCATGCTCGAAGAAATTTAAACTCCTTAATTCCTTACACTCTGACTAACAAGCATATGCTATCACTAGTATTTTAACATGTGCTGCATAAAATATATGTTTATTTTATATAATTAAATATTTTAAATATATAAATTATATTATAAATAAATACTTTTAATACATAAATTATATTTTAAATTATAATAAATAATTTATATTGTAATATAATATTATTTTTAATTTTTGATATTTTTTAAAAATATATTGAAATCTAAGTTAGAACTAAAAATAAGATAAAAGGTAGTAGATGGACAGAAAATTTTATCATGTATTCCATCCGCAGTTTGTTTCACATTTGCAGGGAAGAAAGGATTTAAAAAGATATAAGAACCAACATATTTTATCACCCATAAAAAATTGGAAGGAATGGAAGAGGAAAGGTGTTATTATGAAATAAAAAGATAGTACTAAATAAACAACTATCTTTTCCTTTCTAATTTTTTCCTTATCAAACAATTCAAAAATTATCTCATTTTTTATTTTATTCTTTTTCTTCCCTTTTTTCATTTTCTTGATCCAACATGCCATACCATTCATATTGCTTCTTAACCGGTACTTGGTTTTCTTCTTTTGGTGAATTAACCTGTACTTGATACATATTAGAAAAACTGTAGATAAATTCAAAGAAACACTGTAAATAATATTAAAAAACCTAGGTCACTTTTGGACACAAACACATTCACATAGTCCCCTACATATGGCTCTGTGGGAGAAGTTACGTATAAAGAGGAGTGAAATTGTGCGTATTGGAGGGGAGAGTGCTACACCAATTACAATCCAATTACAATTTACAATTAATTGGCAGCTACTACAGTTACAACAACACCCCAGGAATGCAGAAACGGAAGGAACATGCACAAAACTGGAATTAGAAGTTCCGATCAAAAGCCATTTGTACCCTCACAAGCTACAACCTATAATTATTCTCATTTCTCTCTCTTATTTTTGTGTGAACAATGATGACGAGATATAAACCTAAAATCTCGTCCAAACTAACACAAATCTCCCCACTACTAGGCCGACCCTAGTAGGTTTCATTCCTTTCTTATTATTCTACAATTATTTCAAGTATTGTAGTAAGTCTGGGTCTTTTATATCTTTTAAGAAGCAAAGAAGAGCATACAACACTTACAGAAGAGAGAGCCATGCATGCACCAGGCCAGCAACCCATGGTGGCAGCTTGATCCCCAGTGAAGGATAAAACACACCAGCAGCAACTGGTATAGCCACAACATTGTAAGCCATGGCAAACACATAGTTCAATCGAATACGAGAAAAGGTCTTCCGGGAAAGATCGATGGCTGTGATCACATCTTCCAAGTTATTTCTCATGAGCACATACTCAGCAGCTTCTATTGCTATGTCAGTCCCAGCCCCAATCGCCATACCAACATCAGCAGCAGCTTATGCAGGAGAATCATTGATACCATCACCCACCATTGCAACTATGCTCCCATCTTTTTGGAATGAACGAACAACGTCAGCTTTTCCCGCTGGCATGACCTCTGCCCTAACATCTTGGATGCCAACCTGTCATACAATACGTTAGTTAACACAAGTTTGACAAATTCAATCTGTAAAATTTATTATGCAACTACTAATTTTGCTTTAAACAGACAATTAGTTATGATTGACAATAGAGAGCTAAAGAAACTGGTAAGTAACGAATACATATTTAAAATCACAGTTCTTTCAACTATACTTTAGTTATGAATAAGAAAACCAAGAGTTGGCCTGGTCAAAAGCAGAAGGCCAGTTATAGGTTAAATCACGCTTTTGCATCTCTTGATTTCGGTCTTGCCTTTCCCACAATTCAATTCAATTTTGCTAATAAACAACAAAACTACAATACTTTTAACAAAACTACAATACTTTTCTGGTTATAGGTTTTCTTTGCACAAGAAAGAGAACAGTTGTTGAATGCTGATCCAATAAGCATAGCCTTTGAAAATACACTCTAATAGTTATCAGAAGTCAAAACACAGATTTTAATGGCAAACATATATAAAACATGATACAAATACAGACCTCCTTGGCAACAGCACGAGCTGTTCTCCAGTTATCTCCTGTAACCATAACAGGAG